>BJKM01000061.1:1010000-1255000 GCA_015082035.1 Chaenogobius annularis
TCCTTAACAGAGCTGTGCCAGAACGGAAGAAGCTACTTGGAAGAGTAGTCCGTTCTTTTACCATGAAAACTACCTGGACGACTGGGGGATTATACAGACAATCCAAGTGAAATACAGTTTTCATTGATTCATTGATGTAAAAAGGCAAATAACTCATTTCTAATTGTTCATTAGACATGACCTTTAGCATTTAAAAATATATAATATATCGAATCCAGCCCACTAAAGCTGTAGTAGAGACTTTCTAATATATTAATGTACAAATAATACAGCGTTATAATGAAATATTGAGTCTGTTTACCAGTTCAAGCTTCAGATTTAGTGCGGTCTGAAAATCAAAGACTTTGGCAGTGCCAGGTACCACCCCTTCTATGACATCATCGGTAACCACAATCCTGAAAACAGAAAGGGAAAAATATTGTAATTATACATGTAATAATAATGTATAATGTTCCTTCTACTTCACAATTGTGTGCCGCTTTGTGATGCTCATTCACAAAAACTGCCAGTACAATTTATTTAAGTTTGTGGTTGTGATGTAACAAAATGTAGAAAAGATCAAGGAGTATGGATACTTTTGCAAGCCACTGTAAACAAACATGTTAAAATCTTAAACTTGTTGGTTTATTATCAGAAGTTTTAAATAAAATAACAAAAAGTAAGGACTTTTTTTTTTTTTTTACCAGCCTTTAAAAGAAAATCCAATGAAAAGCTTTGATATGTTGAAAGAAGTCTTTGGCTTGGAGAAAATGGACTTTTAATAAATATAAGGAGTTATTATTAGCAAGAAATTAAACAGAGCAATGACCATTGATTTATTTTTTTATTTAGGCATATAAATCAGAACTTTCAAGGGGGATAACATCTAAACTATATAAATCCATTAATAATCTGGACAGCCATTCTACTGAAAGTATTAGAAGTAAACGGAATAGAGGGAAACTGTGTTTGCCATGGGGCCCACCATTATCATGTGTTTTGATAATGTCCTTTTGTTCTTAAATATAGGACTGAGATTAACAAAGCATGGCATTGTTTTTGACAATGCCATCCCGTTTGAATTCAGAACAATGTATTTGGGGCTTAAAACCCCTGCCATGGACTCTGTGAATGGATACTGTTGGAGCATACTCTTGGTGGTGCGGTAAAATACCATCACAGAAAAATGGATGACGGAAACTGCACTGACAATCAAAGACTGGACTGAGATTCGAAAAAAGGAAAGGATCACATTTGGACTTCATTTGGAAATGAACAAATTTGAGTGACTTTGGACCAAATATGAATTAATTTGCTATTGATGCCTTTTACTGCCAGTTTTGTTTCTTCTGGCTCTTTCTGGCCGTGTTCTGTTCTTTTTGCTTTGGCAAGCTCTGCAGGCGCCACTTGCCAACCAATAAAGAGCATTAAAGTGGAAATAAAAGAAAACAGAAAAGGACAGTGGAGTAGAACATTTAGTATTCATGAGCTCTTATGAATGTACCTGTCATAGGCACAGTCTGTGTGTGTGACTGTAGTGTCGACATCATTCGAGATCAACCAGTGGAAGCTCTTATCTGTAAAGAGCCGGATCTGGTTCCACTCGGAGTCTGTCACATAGTTACAATCACTGTTGAAGTCACCCAGCAGTATAATGTTCTGACAAAGAAACAGTCAAAGGAAAACATGTATACGATAAAGCATATTATAACTTTGTAAATGGTATTTGTGTTTGAGTACATTTGTGCTCCAGCGTTTGCGGACGTCAGTCACCACATCGTAAAGAGCGTCCACTTCCCGGAGGGCAAAATCTGGAGATGTGTGCTGTGGGATTAGAACGAACTTCTGCAGATCTTAAACACACAAAAGTATAGATATCCACAATCATATTTTACATTATACTGCATTGTATTGACAGACACTAGGATAAAGCAAGTTACTTGCTGGGCTGACATTTGGAGAGCTACAGATTCTTACATTGTTTTCTTTCGGTGCTGTAAGTTTGAGGAAAAGACCCTGATGTTTTGTCATTGATTTTGACTGGATACCTATGTTTTGTGCGTGTTTGAAACTGGAATAAGGTACAAGGTGCCACTATCAGAATGTTTGATTAAGAAGGAAACTTTATTTCAAAGGGCAGCACTTGGAGAGTCAAAGTTTAAGGGGAAATTCAAGCCTTCTTGTTCCCATTGCTGACTGTAGTGACATGAAGTATTCACTTTTGTTTGTGTCAGTCAGTCATGGAAAGTTGTCACATTGCAGAGGTTAAGTGCCATTATCCATGAGCCTAAAAATATTTTTCTATTGTACATGTTTAGGCTGATATTTAAAAATAAGTACTCAAACAAAGACATTTTGAGTAATTATAACATCAGGATTGGAGGGGAATATGACAATGACTGAATTGATAAAAGTGTGAGTTACCAGTGCTGGTGGAAAACATGACGTTAAAGGGCTCTCTGATGAAGGTGTCGTTTCCACAAGGTTCACAGCCATCGTCAAACAGGTAGCTGTTTACCACAGACACACTCTCCTCCCTGCAACATAACAAGGACACATGCATAATGAGTGACTGATCTTGTCATCCACAGTATATTTCTGTTTAAATATTGTGCATGAAAGGGGTTAGCGATCAACTTTTTGTCACAGCTATTTATATAAAAGCTGGGACAAAACATATAGTCAGTCAATTATTTTAACAAGAAGAATGATCAGAGACCTGTAGAGGTAGAGATATCGCTCTTTGTAGGAGCTGCGTCCCAGAGGCTCACTCACAATGTTCTTGTACCTGAATTCAGAGGCTCCCCTAAACACAATACAATTCAATGCTTCTTTTATTTATATCTGTCACAGTGGAGGTGTGAACTAACTTGTTGACATGAGCCATGAGCTTCTGTGTGGCTGACAGGTCGTTGTCTCTCACTTCCTGGATCAGGATGATGTCATAGCGGTGGACAATCTACAACAGACCAAGCCTTTTTCACTGTTATACAAAAACTAATGTAAACTTTGTTTGGTTCAGAAACAGGTCTGTGGTTGATTCTGCTCTGACTTCTTAGAAATGATATGTAAATATTTCACATTAAACCTGCTAACTTCTACACTGTCTTGTATTTTGTGTTTTTGTGAGGATACAACTTTATTGTCAAAAACAGAAACAAATATGACATGAAGTGTGTGTTTCGGACCTTACTGATGATGTCCATGAGGGTGGCGTTGGACGCCTTTTTGTCTCCAAATGACTTTATGTTGAAGGCTCCCAGCAGCAGACCATTACACACATGCAGTAATGCTACACACAAACACAGAGTACACAGTCCATGCATCCTGGAAACATAAATGAATGTTACATCACCAACAACAGTGAAAACAGTTGTGAGAGTGTGAGGCAGTTCCATCTGGACCCATTCACAGGAGTCTGTTGGTGGCTGTTATTTGACTAGGCATTGGAATTGAGGTCGGTTGGTTCTGGTGAATTGGGTAAAACATTGTTTCTGGTGAAAGCCGTGACTTTGAACAAACCTCATTGGGCAAAGGTTAACTTAAGTGTTCAGACTCTTGAGTAAAAAGATTTAGCATTTTGAGACCAATAGGTAACCTTTATTATATGTATATTCATGTTTAGATTTAACTTTATTTCTTACCAACATTGCATACAGTGCCTATTCCTTGTATCTCTTGACTACGAGTTTGCAATAATGCTAAAAGTCTATATATTTATTACGCCTATATTATTTTGAAAGAACACTTTTTTTTTCCATCAGAAAATGCAGCCCTTCACACAAACAAGAACTGTAATGTTCCTTTCAACCAATTCAAAAAAGAAATGCTTGACATTGTTGAATTGCTGACCTGTAGAATACGGTCATTAAATGTATAGTATGATTAAGTACAATACTTATACAGGACAGTACTATTACTACTACAACTACTACAAGTACAGCCATTTGCAATTTCACTGAATAATTACTTTTCGAAAATTTAATGGAAGTCTAAATAGTCCCACAATTCAGAAGGACAGAACCTTGCTCTATTATTTTACAAACTCCTTGACAGTGGCCAGTATGACCACAATCATTTTACTTGCCTGTCGCCCTGGTGCAGTGTCTTTCAGGATGTTACTATTCCACTTCGGAACCAGAAAACACCAGTCCCTGGTGTGGTCTTATTTACCTGTGGTGTCATGTGATCCATCAGTCTACATGGGGAGGGGTGAACCAACATTTATCTACTAACTTTGTAACGCACAGTTCTAAACACTGAATTGAAGATCCAAGTCTTCAGTCCGTTTCTGAAAGAATTATACACTGTAACAAATAACTTAATTCATACAAAATAGCCCAACAAAGTATAGCAATAACATCAAAATGATAAAGTTATATGATGGAAACAGTGAAAGTCTTTAATAGCTAACTTGATAAGTGGTTGAGGGAAGAAATTGGGAAACAACAGATGACATTAGAACAGATAAGTTTGGTGCATTTAAGGTAAACCTGGTGTGACCCACATTTTATTTTGGAAAGTCAATACACTGTACGATATGTAGAAAACAGACACACTGTAGACCAAAGAAAACGGACCACAATGCAATTTCTATGGAAATAAATAATAATTCTATTATAAATAATGGTTTTCCTTGTTCATAGCCATTGCACCAAAAGTAAGAAATATCAGTGTCAATCTGCAGTTTACTCTCTGTAGAATGTTTTCAAAAGACAAATTGTATTCATATTTATCAAAATATCATTCCATCCCTCCTTGATAAATTCCACTCAATACTTTTTCTACTATTTGTAAGATGAAAATTACATTTTTCAAAATGTTTCTGCAATTGAACACTTCAGTTCTTATTATATGCACTTTTCTGTAACATAATAGGTTATTTAATGTATTATTTCTATTATTCAATACATCCAATCCCCCAGGTCTGGTCCAGATGCATTGTAAGATGCACATTTGAAAAATCCTACTGGCTTAACTATGGTCAAGAGGTTGCAGCACGTGTTATGAGATTTATTCCCAGCTCCCAACAATTAATGAATGTCTCTCCCCATACTGCACTCCCATTTCTAACCGTTTACTGTCCTGTCTAACAAAGTCTGTGGGAAAAAAATAAATAACAAAAAAAACCCAAACCTAAAATCCAGGCTTGAATATTGTCTTGGAAATAAATGGTATAACACAGAATTAGGAGAGCTATTTAAAAATTAATTTGTTTCATTACATTGTTGTATCTTAGACTGATTTGATTTGTCACATTGTGATCTACCATTTTGCTCTTTGTTTAGTCCATTTTCTTTACGACATTGTGCTTCCATTGACTGTCTTACATTTTTCAGCAAAGCAGATGTTGTTTTTAAAGATTTAAGATCTTCAAATAAATAGGAGACTTCCGTTAGCCTTTTCAGCTCTCTTCTGAGAGTTTGTTGTGCTAGTTTAACTTTCTTTTTGTCTGGTACGTCCATGTTTCCCTCTACTCCACAGGTATTGTTTTCCATGCGCAGCGCTCCTTCAGCGCAGGATTCAACCTCCACCATGCTCTGTACCCCACCGCAGTAGCCGCTGACCATCACACTGGGGTAAATGTCATGATTCCGGTGAGCTTCGAACAGTGGAAGTTTAACGTGTAAAAATGTTGACGTCGGTGGAATTTCTTCAGACAGTGCCAGTTTGAGTCTTCTCATAGCATCTTCTTTTTGAGTCCTGGAAGCATTTCCTTTGACACTAAAGGTGTCATACCTTAACAATAAAAACAATAACAATTGTTTAGGATTCATTATGTGGAGTTTGTACATAAGTTATTCAATATTTTCAGATAACAAAATCTCACCTTGTGATGTGTCGTATAAATAGTTTGGCCGGACAATTCAGTTTCTTTGAGCTTTTAGTGCGAACTCGTCTTTTTATATTTTCCTGTTCCACATCCTCACGTTCCTACAAAAAATAAAATGATAGGGATTAATTAAATCACATTTATAGATCCTAATGGTGTCAAAACTGAACGGAGATTAATTACAGTGTCTATGTAAACTGGTGTATGAATGAGAGTGTGTTTGTGAAAGCAAATGTGGAACAATGGATGTAAATTAGCTCATACACCACCCTCATGGATGTCATCAGTGAGGCATGTACATAATGTATGTTCATTAACATGCACAGTCCCGACTCCCAACCAAATATTGACAAAAAGACATGCATTTAACCAGCAGGACTCCTGAATGAAGATGAGCATTTCAGATCATTTTCATTCAGATCCACTAAGTGACATCTGTGAAATGTGTATGCGTTGGTGTACCCACCTTGGCCTTTTTAACATAAGCCTTGCCGTGCTGACACATCAGTATGATTCTCCTGCGCACACACAGTGGTACATCCTCCGAGTAGTCATCCACTTGCCAAAACTGTCGTCCATTGTTAGAAGTTTCTCTTGTGTGGTCAGACCTAATGGATCATACCAAAGAAAGGTACTCTTAAGTGAACACACAAAGATGTTTATTTACATGGGACCCAGGAACTTACCACTTGATGTATGAGGTGTAAGTGGCCCTGCTGTGGCTCTCCAACAACAAGGTCAGCTCATTTTCATTGTTGATAATACCCGAAATGTAGCCATCACTTCTTTTAATAACATGGAAGAAGGGTGGGATCCAAATCAAATCTTAACAACAAAGATGGATGATGATGGTTATGTCAATTTCTGGACAAACCATTGTCAATCAATTCGTGAAGGCCTTTCACTATTTTGGCAAGTTAGCACTAACAGATAAAGCAAGACAAATTGTAAACCCTGCCTTCTGCTACAGAACTAGCGCCACAACAGGGTCGAATAAAGTAAGAGCTGATAGCGTGGTGCAGCAAGTGTGTTTAGTTTTGTCGAAATAAAGTTGCGTTTGAACTAATTCGACTCAATTAAATGGTCGTTCCTATACAAATTCAGAAATTATTTGAACAACTTACCCTCCATTCTGTAACTCTCTTTTTCTTTCTTCTGGCAGCAAAGTAGCAGCAATAAATAGTGCTGCCACCTACTGTCCTGGGTGGGCTTTGGCGCCTGGGTTTGTGGAAACATAAAACATCATAACGTAGGCTACTTTTGTGTTTTTTGTTTTTTTAGCATGCATCAATAAATTCCAATTCCTGTCCTGGCTTTGCTTGAAGTTTTGGAAGCACCAGTAAATGGATATTCTCTTAATATCGTTTCCTGTTATTCCCCTCTGTGTCCAGCAGGGGCTGACAACATGCGTTGCGCGCGTGGATCTATTATATTAAGTGGCGGTCGTGTGGGTGTCAAGAGTGTGGTTTTTAGTGGGTGGAGCTGGCTGTTCTGGCGTCATCCAAACAGGAAGTAAACATCCAGCTGTTAGCCGAGCTGAAGCCGCGCGGAGCCGTCTCCATATAGAAAATGAACTAATCGCGGGACCTGGGAGTAAAACCCGGATTTATTATGGTGTGTCCGGAGTAGTGAATGTGGTGGCTTACAGCAAGGATTAGACTAGTTCCAGACTTTGCTGTGGTTGCAGTGTTAAAACAAGGTAGGTTGACTCAGACGTCTAACGCTAGTCACGTTAGCTCCTGTTAGCATGCCCGCTAATCAACAGCCATTTGATTTTTATGATTATCCTTTGGGTTTTATGTTAGTTTCATAAACAGTCGCCCAATTAAACCTGGATATATTTATTATGTATGCTAATTTGTGGCAAATTTTGTTGACAAACCGTATTAGCTATTATACAGTGTTTGGATTTATCTGTTGGTTTCACAGGTTGTCACTTATCCTTGAGCATGATGAAATGTAAGTGAGGCATTGAACCTGACTTATGATTCAGTAAATACTTTTGTTGATGAGCAAATTTTAAAAGATAAAATTGTCAGTAATGGACCATAAATGCAACTAACTGCTAAACTAGATACTGAAGTGTTTTGGGTGTAACTTAATTACTTTATAAAGTTGAGAGATTTAATCAGAAGACGTTAACTCCATTGTTGACTGAACCCGTTTTCTGTGTTTTCTATTTGCAGGTGTGAATGAGTGACGTCGTGTCCCCCGCAGCTCTCAGTGAAGTCCAACTCCGCTTCCTCTGTCATGATGACATAGACAGTGTCAAGCTGCTCTGTGGTGATTGGTTTCCAATCGAGTAAGCTTCATATGATTATGCCGTGTAGATAGCACCAAAATGAGAACAAGATGGCTGTAGGTGGAGTGTACTGAGACCTTATTTCAACTGCAATAATATAACCATGACAATATTGATTTGCCACTGTAAATCAGTTTTTGAAATAATAATGTATTTTAATTTTAGGTACCCAGACTCATGGTATCAAGACATCACATCCAACAAAAAGTTCTTCTCACTGGCAGCCACCTTCAGAGGAGGCATTGTGGGAATGATTGTGGCTGAGATCAAAGGTCGAACGAAAGTACACAAAGAGGTACAATGCTTTTACATTAAAGTACACATTTAGACTGAACACTGTCCTGTTTTTTTCACTGCAAGTCTGTGAGTACTTTTGTTGTGTGAGCACAATCTGTTTCATCATTATTGGTGAACATTTTCTATCTGGGACACGTACACTCCATTCTGGTTTTAGTCTACTAATTATAGCCAGTGGCCTTGACTGACATACAGCAGAGAATAGACTGGCTGAATTAAAACAATATAATAAGTGAAAATAAATTAAAACATATTTAGGGATGCATTAATACTCAATATAACAGTGGTCCCCAAACTACAGCCCGGGGGCCGGATACGGCCCACCTCCACATTTGACCCGGCCCCCTGAACAATACAAGAGACGCATTATTCATGCTCATATGAGTCATAGATTCTGCTCTGACAACTGAAGCTGAACTTACTTTTACCCAAGACTGTGCACGGCACAACACAAACTTTCTTTCTGTGAAGAACCCAGAGAGGGTTATTTGATTTTTATTGATTTCATGAATAGTGTTATTATATATTTCCTGAATTATTTTTTTCTGTGAAAAACCCAGAGAGGGTTGTTTGATCTCGGAAAGGGTTATTCATATTTGGTTATATGTGGCTTTCTGGAAAACAATACATGTTTACATTTAGGCACCCCTGCGATCGTCACACTTTTTTCT
Source organism: Chaenogobius annularis (assembly GCA_015082035.1). NCBI lineage: Eukaryota > Metazoa > Chordata > Actinopteri > Gobiiformes > Gobiidae > Chaenogobius > Chaenogobius annularis. The sequence continues at coordinate 1,019,083 of BJKM01000061.1, forward strand.
GGTTCAAACTGACCATGGCCCCAAATCAGAGAAGGGAAAAGTTATGTGGCCCTTACAGGAAAAAGTTTGGAGACCCCTGCAATATAATGTAAGATTGTTCACTATAACCCTCACAAAACAATACATATATATTTGAACGTACATGTCACTATTCACTATTCAAGCATGGAAGTAAACTGTTCTATAGTTGGACAGTGAGGAGCTGTGTAATTTATTATAATAACGTAAAATGTTTTGTACGTATACATTTCTTAGTGATTGTCATAAAATAATGGTAGAAAACATTTTGTTTTTGTTCTTCTAAAACATTGAAAGCATATCAATATTATGACCCATGAAATATATATAGAGTCTAGAAAACTGTCCCTAGTATTAATTTTTTAGTCTGTATTGGTTATGTTTTCTTCATTGTCTCTCGCCCTGTGTGTTTCTGCCCTTAAACACAGTCTGAAGGAGAGGAAAGTGACATCATTTGCATTTGAGAATTTGCCTCGACAAGTCTGTTTGTCTCACATTACATTTAAATTACATTGAGGCAACTTTGATTGTGGGCATTACTGGAGCTCCCATATTATTTTGTTGTGGCTGTTGACAAAGTTATTCTGTTTTTCAAAAATGTACTTGGAAGTTACACACAAGTTTAAGATTAACAATAACATAAGGTGATTTTCTCCTCCAATCTTGAACACCTTATGTAGAGAACTTAAGCTTGCAAGTTCTTTTGCGCCTTCACAATGAAGCATCTATGTGTGCATTTCTGTGTAATGTAAATTCATACTTTTCATACATGTTTTTGTTTGTATTAGGATGGCGACATCTTGGCCTCCAGTTTCCCTGTGGACACACAGGTAGCCTACATTCTGAGTCTGGGAGTGGTCAAAGAGTTTAGGAAACAAGGCATAGGTAAGATTTCAACATGACCACTCACAAATCCATTGTTGATGCAAACTATTCAGTACACTAGTCATCAGAAGTTCTCTGATGACTCTGCCATCTTCGGACTCATCACGGACGACGACGATGCAGAGTACAGAGGACTCACGCAGGACTTTACGGACTGGTGTCAGCAGAACCACCTCATCAACGTGTGCAAGACCAAGGATATGGTGGTGGACTTCGGCAGACGCCACTCTGCTGCCCCCTCACCAGTGAACATCGAGGGAAGGGACATTGAGAGAGTGGACTCATACAAGTACCTGGGTGTTCATCTGAACCACAAACTGGACTGGACTCATCACACAGACGCACTGTACAGGAAGAGCCAGTCGGCTCTACCTCTTGAGGAGACTCCGGTCCTTTGGAGTGGCAGGGCCACTCCTGAGGACCTTCTATGACTCGGTGGTGGCATCAGCCCTCCTGTACGGTGTGGTCTGCTGGAGCAGCAGCCTCACAGAGAGGGAGAGGAAGAAGCTGGACAAAGTCATCAAGAAGTCCAGCTCTGTCCTGGGTTGTTTGCTGGACTCTGTGCAGGAGGTGGGGGACAGAAGGGTCCTGGCTATACTCACGTCTATGCTGGACCATGAGTCTCACCCCCTGCAGGACACTCTGTCCGCTCTGGAGAGCAGCTTCAATGACAGACTGATCCACCCTCGCTGTGTGGAGAGAGGTTTCGCAGGGCTTTCCTTCCTGCTGCGGTCAGACTTGACAACAAACACTGTTTGTCCTGAACCTGTCATATAGCTTTCATAATCATGTGCAATACTGTGACATAATGTCAATCATCCCTGTGCAATATTTTCTGTCCATATGACAGCTGTAAATAAGAGTGTTATTATTTTTAAGATTATAAGATTATTATTTTTTTCTTGATTTTTTTTTTTTCTAAGTAATCTGTTTTTATTATTATACTTCTGTGCTTAATCTGTTTCTGTACCTAATATTTGTTGCAACACTGGAATTTCCCCATTGTTGGACAAATAAATGCGATCTAATCTTAATAACATAACATGACAGTCACTCATGACTGTGAATCATTTATCCATTTATTGTGCAGTAAATGGATCTTAACATGTAAATTACACAATATTCCAAATATTTTTTCAGACAAATATTGTTGCATTAAGACATTATGTTTTGTAAATATTTTATTTAGGTGTCCTTAATTTTGTTGTTTTTCCTTGTAGGCTCCCTGCTGCTGGACAGTCTGAAGGAGCATATTTCGACCACAGCGCAGGACCACTGTAAAGCCATCTATCTACACGTCCTCACCACCAACAACACTGCCATCCACTTCTATGAGAATAGGGACTTCAGGCAGCACCACTACCTGCCCTACTACTATTCCATTCGCGGGGTCCTCAAAGACGGGTTCACTTATGTTCTGTACATTAACGGAGGACACCCGCCATGGACAATCTTATATCCTTTGACTCAAAAGTGTGACTTTCTGGTGTTTTTTGCATGTAAATATAATTTAATTAATGAGCCTGCAACCATTCTCATAAAAAACACTAAATATTTTAGTATTGACTTTGAAGAGAAATAGATTTGTATCATGGAACAATGCATATGTTTGTTTTATTCATAATGCAATGATAAGCGCTAAGATACACTTGTATTATTATCTACTACTATTATTATTATCATCATAATTGCGCTTTGGGTCAGGAGCTAAATTGGATCACATATGACATGGTAGCAAACACAGCTGGTTCTTGGCACTTTACATTATATTATTTATATGTTGAAAATACACACTACATTCAATGGTTTGAGCTGCTAACACATCTTTTTCAAAGGCTTTGGTACACAACCCACACGGAATCATTCTGGCAGAACCAGTAGCGCAGCAATGTAAACCCGGATTATTTGAGCTTTCTCTTAACTGTTTTCACTGATTATATCCAGCACATCGGAGCCACTCTGGCCAGTCTCAGCCCCTGCTCCCTCCCACAGAGACTGTACCGACAGGCCCAGTCTTTGCTGCGCTCCCTGCTGCCCTGGTCCAACCTCGCCTCCAAAACAGGCATACAATACAGCCGAACAATGTGAACAAGTGGTGAGCTCGTTTCAATTAATTATTTATTTTAAATATTGCAAACGCATTACAGTAATTACAATTTGATCTGTTCTTCTTATGTCTACTTAAGCTATGTTTGAAAAGATTATAATAGGATAATGTAGGTATACACACATCACTGTAGGTGCCATGCTACTGCAGTAAACATGTACACTTACTCCAAAACTGCATTTATTCAACAACATTTCAATCCAAATGGATCATGACCAGGGAAGATCAATATGAATCGAAATGTTGTTGTTTAAATGCAGTTGTGGAGTAAATTTGCAGGCTCTTTTTTTACATGCAAAGATTATTATACCATTATAACTCAAGCAATGAAAGTATTTTCAAATGCATTTTCTTGAGAAAAGTTGGATTGGTATTGGTTTAGGTGGTAGTTGTCAAGGTGGGTAGCATGTTCATGTCACAATTGATAAGTCATAACTTTACATCATAAGTGATAGGACTTGGATTAACAATACCAGTAACTGGAGTCAGGATTTTTTTATTACATCCTGAATTGCCATGATGATACAAATACCTTGCAGCATGTCTTTTGTGTGTTAATGTTTATGTCTCTTCCTTCCCAGGACACAAGTGTTTCCTGTCCCATGAGTCTTCCCCTGTGCACACAGATGTACACATTCTCAGTCAAGTACCCTCACTGTGTGTGTCGCTGGCTCTACCTGCGGCACTTAGCTATATTCAGCCCTTAACCACTATTCACAGTTGTCGGGTTTACCGCCTCTGCTCTGTGCCAGTGCTATATGGGGTTTAAAGAAAGAAAAAAGTTTGAATTTGAACTAGATTTAATGTCATTTTTAGTGGCTCAACTAAAACTAATAACAAAAACATACTGGCGAGTTTCAGCAGGGACGCTAACAGAAGCTTTTTGATCAACAATTTTACCAAGACCAAACGCTGTTAAAATACTTAACATAGATGTTTAGGTCTGGAACTTTATGCTGTCTCCCTGATTTCCAGTGGGTGTGATTTACTGGCAAATTAACCAATCACAGAAACGCACGCTCTGTTCGTGTCAAAACAAACATGGCAACTTACAAGTAAAAAAAAATAATGCATAGCACGTATTTCTCCAGAATCAATAAGCAAAACACTAAAGTAGGTAAGTGGATAGGTAAAAGACCTTATGTATTTTGTTCTTAATGATACGTCAATATTCAAGCGATGTCTTCCACATTTGAGAGACATGTGCTACAAATTAGAGGCTGTGATTGGAATGTCTCAAATGAAGACCTTTGTATGCTGTACTTTATGGTCTGGTTCCAGACCCTGCTGCAGTCGAACAGAACATTGGCCAGACAACAATTTAGTTTTTTAATTAATTTAGTTTTTTTCAAATAAAGATAAAATGTGTTTTACGATGTAGTTGCCAAGAGTAGAATTTTTTTTTCAATGTTTTTTGCAGCTTGCATTTTTACATTTGAATGATTTAATAAAGGCATTTAATGTTTTTATTAGTATGTACATTATTAGTAATACAAGATTTCTCTTCACACAATCATGCAATGGACATAAGACTCTGCATGCAAATGTACAGCTTTGAATGCAGACTTACTTCAACCCCAGCAGCGGCACAGAGTAATAGGTAAACCTGCTTCTACTGCTGACATTTGGTTACTGTAACCACAAACACACTTAGTTGTTTTGGTGTAAAAGACTTTGTACACACTCTTTGTCCTTCATAAGAAGATGGTCCATTTTTATTGTTTGTCCTTTTTGCCACTGTCCCACAGACTATATATACTGTTTGTATATTATATTATATTATATTGTATATTATATAATATTATATTATATTGTATTATATTATTCTAATACTAATATATTAACCTATCAATGTTTTTTTGTTCCATACTGTGGTTATGCTTAGTAATAATTTAGCTATCCCCTCTATTTTCCCCGTTTTTAATTCAGATTGATTGGTCTGAAAACATTAAAAAATGTCCCCCATTTGTAAATGATTTTAGTTTGGGAAATCTGCAATATTTTGTTTTTGGTTAGATCTTATTCAGTGATCACAAACCCATAATGTTTTAGTTTACGGCAATCGGTTTTAAAAGGCTATTTAGCTGGTCATCAAGAATGTACGTAAACACTAAAATCTCATCTGTAGGCAGTGCCGGGTCCAGACCAAACTGACTGAGGGTGCGTTTGAATTTCAAAGGGGTGCAAAGAGAAATTCCTTTCAATGTCAATATTTAAAGGGGATACACATTTTAAATGAAGCTGCAATACATCCTTTTGTACCCCTGCACACCCGTGCCTGCCTGTAGACCCCATCTCGGACCTGTAACAATGCCCACTCAACTTTAAATCTCAACTGCAGCTACTTTTGAATGTAAATTTGCTGCTATCAATGACAAATCACCCTTTGTAAGTTTTATTAAAAAATAAATCTAAATCTTAGAGATTTATGCTAAAAAGCACATCTTGACCTACACATAATATTGAAATATATACATTGTCCTATACTTGATAATATACTTTTATCATGATTGGTAGTGTTAAACAGCATTTATTGTTGAAAGGCTTTACTTCAAATGGACATTTCATTATGTATAAACTGGTTTTGGATATTGACTATCGAATGAATGCCTGGTTGCATAACTATTGATTATTTGTTTATAAATATGTTCTGAGCCCTGTTTTCATCAACTATATTTCATGCATATAAATGTTTTTCTCTGCTACTAAAGGTTGTCATCTTTCCTCTGGAACACTGTGTGTTGCACAGTGAAACCATGCATCTCACGCCACCATGGAGGACTATTTTACATGGAGTTTGTAGAAGTTGTTGGAATGTTTTCCTCTCCTAATCCTCCATACTGGATGCAACAACTAGGTCATGTTTTTTTTAACAGACATTTTGTAAAGTGTTTTAAAGGGGCTAATATAATTCAAAGCCATCTGTTGTTAAATTTAGTTTTAAGTTTTGTATTTAATAAATAGACTTGTAAACCACGCTTTGAGTTCACATTTGAAATATTTAAATGTTATATTCCTATCTGCTTCATTACTTTTTAAATGTTTCTTTTTTATATATACTGATATACATTTATGGCGGTTGTTTTGTTTTCCTTTCATTTTGCTCACATTTACACCAAACATGCAAGTGTAGAAGCATAGGCCACATTTAAAAGGGCTTTATTGTGTGTTACGGCAATGAGGGTTATTTGCGCACAACTACGACGTACTTTACGGCAGCTGTAACGTGCTGACGACATCGTTTTGACAAAGTTACCGCCCATTCAGAAACAGAAGAGCGAGTGAAGAGGCAGCAGAGAAACGCTGCATCTGGAGCGCTTATCCGTATTAACTCTGTGACTGGATAAGCGCGACCTAACACAAACAGAAACTACTCAGAAAGTTTATTTTTACTCATTGAGGATCCAATCCTGCCACTTCAGAGCACGATCGACCGAGAAGTTGACTGAAAGGTGAGTGACCGCGCAAACAATTGGAAAACAAAAAACAAAAGGGGCCTGGCAAACGTGCCTTTTCCTCAATGCTTGAGCAACCCCCTGACCAGAAACGCTTGTGTTATTTTTGGCCTAGTAATTGTTTTGTATTTTCTTCAGGCCTCAAACTTTTTTTTCCCCTCTTAACCCTGACCCAAATATCGTTGAAAAAGTATCGATTGAGTTCTACTGTTGGGCTCGGCTGTAGTTGACTAAAGACACTCTTGGCCGATTAAAGCCATCGCGCATGATTAATCGACTGTAATTGGACGTTGGTGCTGGCAAAAGCTCACATAAAACTATACTTTCTACCTTCCTTCTACTGTAGTCTGTATGAAGTATTACAATACTAATTGAATAATTACTTGACTACTTAAAAATTGGTCAACTTAGGCACCATTGACTGATTCACTAACCACTGGAGAATGCGTTGTCGCAAAGGGTTTAATTTCATTATATGACGCATTGATGTTAGTGATATCGAGATGATTCGGTTAATTGATAATCGCGATTATTTGGATGACAATATAATCGTAAGAACTAAAAATAATAATCGTGACTATTTCAGAAGCAAATTTCGTGGTTTTAATTCAATCAACTGTTCTCAATATACAGAGCTTTTTTATCTGGCTGTTTTTGTGACTTTATTTTGTCATTCAGACTTGAGAAATCGTAAAGCGTTAGATGAGATAACCGTGAAAAATAGTTAAAGTGTTCTGTTTTTTGCCACAATAATCGTAGCCCTATAATTTGACATGGTGACATCCCTAATTGACGTGTGTGTCTCCATTAACCACATTGTTACTGTTTTTACTGACTTGTTTTTTGTTGTCGAGCGCCGAGTGAAATATGTCTGTAATATCTGTAATGTCTGTGGCAGGCAGTAGCTCTCTCCACCAGCTGGTATGAACATCGGTAACATTTTGTGCACTGAGTCAGAGCTGTTCCGTACAAGACACGGCACTGTCAGCTAATCTACGGGGACATGTTTTGACAACACTGTCCTCTGTATTGGCCCGTTCTTCAAAGCTGACAATGAAAGTAATGATCATAAAGTAGAAGTGGGAAATAAATCAAAATTGAGATAATATTGTGAATTCTGTTTTGAAGATATTAGGGATAGTTTATTGGTTGGTGGTGATATCAATAACAATCCGATATTGGAAAATGTAACCGATATTTGGCACAATTTTGTTTTTTTTGCACTACCCCAGTGCTGCTCTTCTGTCATTCCCAGTTTGTCCTCAAAGCATCAGATTTGACTTTTTGAAGAGACTAATGAGTAAAAAAAATAGAAATATGTGGCCAATTATGCGTATGTTTACTCAATCATGCAATTCATTATTTTCTATTCAAGTTATTATTTTTTACTATAGTGAAAAGTTAATCCGTGGTGTTTTTAGGGTTTTACTGGCTTATTGACTAAAATAGATTTGTCGGCCTCATTATGGTTAAAAAAAAAACCATATCCGACCATATACACCAGCAGCACATTCACACTGGCACGAGAGAGTGTGGAGTCTGGTCAAAGATGGGACCAAACTTATGGATGTGAAATGGTTCTAAAAAAAGGGCATTCTGTCTGGAACAATGGGCATCAGTCAAAGGAGAAGTGGGGCAAAGCATTGAGGTCTCCACACAGGAAAGGCCCATGTAGTTCAGGAGTGATGAAGTTGTTTTTCTGACTGAATGATGTAGTTAATTCATCTATATTTTTGACTGCATATCGTTTATTTCCCTGCTGTTCTTTTACTTTTTAACCAAACCCCAGTCTGTAAAATCAAATGGTTTGGAGAGGAGTTAAGGAATAAATTTTAATTTTAATGTGTTTTAAAACTGTATCTTGTTCACGTTTAAAGAATTAATGTTGAAAGCCATTTTATATTTGTTTTTAAAAGGACAAAGGAAAATCAAATCGAATCTGCGTGGTTGATCAATATGAATTATTTCGCCTATTCTGTATTCCCCACTTCTAATTTTTTGTATTTATAAATAATACCGTATTTTATTAGGAGATATTCCAAAGTAAAAGTTTGTTGGACCACGAGACAAGCTTATTAATAATTATGTTTTTTGTTTCTTTTCAGAATATCAATATTACAATCATATTTGAATAATTATTCATATTAGAACGCATGTCTTTAGTTTTGACTGCTCGAGCGCGATTCAATTGATGTTAATGTTATGATTATTGTGAGAAGAAAGTAACGTCATGTTTTTATGATTATTCACAATTGTTGATATTTTGACCAAACAACCAAGTTTATTCCTCACTAGATTCATCAAATAAAAATTTTGAATGAAAAAGTACTGAGGGGCGGAGAAAAAACCCCACATAGGATGATTTGACACATTTGAAAGACTTTGGACAAAATGGGACTTTATTTCGCAAACTCTGTGCCATAATTTTCTTTTGATGTATTTTCATCTATATTTCCTACTCTCTGTTCATGTTCTGTTTCTTGTGCTTTTTGGTGTTCTGTGTTTTTATACTTAAACACTGAACAAAACATTTTTTGATAATATTGGCACAAAAAAAGACTTACACAAAAGTACTTGCACATAATTTAGCTTTTTTGGAGAATATATTGAACTGAAATGACACATTTTTGCTCCGGTGCATTATAACAAGGTCAAAGTCTGTGTGCACTGGTGTAAAAATCCCTGTCACTTCTATGGGAGTGCCTTTTACAGACACTCAGGGAGGGGCTTGGATGTAGTGAAGGCCCATGGTGTTGTCGTGCAATCTGATCCGTGTAATAGTCTCCCACGAGCGCAGGCTGAAGGCAATAATGTGGCGATAGTGAGACGCAAGGAGCAAGCCAGGGCAGTGGGTGACTTTATGAAGGGGGAAATGTTCGAACATACAACACGGTCAACAAGAGCGTTAAATATCAGAAGAGAAAGGAGCGAGTAGTAGGCTATATAGAAAGGTTACCAAAGCTGTTTAAATTGAGGGACATTTTTCAGTAAATGACAATAACAGGAGGACAGTGTTTGTTATTTTGAGTCTTTATTGGTTTTACATGATTCAATTGTCAAATGAACACACATAATTACATTGCAGCTATTACATTCACTCAATGACTCATGACAATTAGGGGAACAAATATAGGAGTCGTCCAGTACAGCCTTTCTCTTTTATGTCTGACAAGCAATTACTTCGCACAAATGAATAAATACAGCCCTAAACTTCATATTATGCTAACATCTTTTAACCATGTGATGTGTTATTTCTTCATCCAAAAAAGACCTGAAGTCAGTAGTCCTTTAGTCGACCAAACATTTTATTAGGCGACTAATTTATTTTATTTATATTTAAAGGATTTATATGGGACAACAGCAAAGAGAAGCTATTGAGTGAGTTATCTGAAATGTTTTGAATGAATCATCTTTAGTATAATCTACGTAACTCCACATATCTCTAACCTATAAATGCATTGTTACATAGTACCTTTATGTAAATAGTTATTTTTGCATGAATTCATGTGCAGTTATTTTGAGTGCAGTTTGGGTCCGATACTGCAGCTATCGATTATTTTAGTAATCGAGTAATCCATCAATTCTTTTCTTCAATTAATCGAGTAATCGGTAAAATCTTTTGTAAATGCCGTAAACCATTTAAAAGCATATTCAATTATTGTTTTTAATAAACGTTATAGTTCATAGTAATGTATAAATAACAAATAAGGAGTTTCTGCTTAAAATAACACATTTTATTCTTAATTTCGCATAAATATGTGCCCAAAACAGCAACATTTCACTTCAGTCCAAACTGTTCTGTTTGTGTATAAAAAATATATATAAAGGGCTAATTAACTTGTCACCAGAGTGTTTGTAAACAGTTACAGTATCCATGAAGTAATTTGCCTTTATGTCACATCACTTAAAATAAGAAACTTGTTTGTGAGACCAGTGATCCCTGGTGTTTTGCGCTTTAACTCTGCATTTTGTCGTTTTGCAGCATTAGCTCCTTGTGCCGTTCATTTTAGCCTCTGTGTCTTTGTGGACTATTTGCTGTTTCAAAGCTCAACAGAGGAGAGAGCGGCGTGTTTTAAACGTACGAGTGACTGGGAAGCAGAGTTTTGTTGTGTGAATCAGCACAGAGGACCGCGAGTATGAAACAGAAAGTCAGCGATGACTGGGCAATTATACGATAATAATAAAAGCTTTTTTTGTAATCGAATTACTATATTTACTCGAGTAATTGTTGCTGCCCTATTTGACAGCTTTTGCCACCCTCCCCTTTAAGTCGACTAATTGATTGATGGAACATTTCTTTAACCAAGTTTATTGTGTTGACCCTTGAAGTCAGTCATTCTGTGCTTAAAGGTGCACTGCTGTCTCAAGATGTTATTGCTTTGCCTGGAATGTTCCACTCATCTATCTGTCATTATTTCAAGTACAGGTGTTATATTTCCTAAAAACATGCATTTACATGAGTGGGATTATCTACTGGCTCCTTTTGAGATGGATAGGTTTAATGCCATGCTGAGGAACATTTCAGACAAGGCAAAAAGTACTTGATGGAGACAAACTGGTAATGAGGTCTCAACCAGAAAATGTACATTGTGCACCTTTTTAAATAGCTTAAATGCATCTCACGTTTATGAGCTGACAGTGATTGTTTTAAGCCTTATTTGAACTACTTGATACCTCAGCGTGACAGCACAGAGTGAATTATGTATACTGTATATGTGCAGAAATAAGTATTGAAATACAATTTGTCTAATAAAAGCTGTAAAACATGAGCCTATAAAAATATTGCCTCTCCACAAAAACAGAGATGGCAAAACCACCAATTAACATAAGGTTGATATTAAAACTAAACTAAAATATTATTATTACTATAATACTTATTACTACTACTAATACTACTACTATAATAGGTACTTTTAAAGTGAATTAACCAGATTTTTTGGTGATCTTTTTTTCATTTATTTACGCTCAAATCTCTTGCAGGAATACCCTGTTTGTCTTGACATTTAGGTAACATGTACAAGTTCTCACGTAGAAAGTGAAACCAGTTTATCCGGTCTCTTGCAGGTGAGTTTAATAACATACCTGGCTCTGGGTGACGGAGTGTTTGCTAAAGGGTCACATTCCACTCCGGCATTAAATATGACTGGAGCGGCTGCAGAGCTTGTATCTGCTCTTATCACTCGTCACATGGCCGTATCCACATGTGTAAGTGTGGTTGCTTGGTGAAAAGTATGTAGGTGGGTACTAGCGGAATTGCTTTTCTAATGAACCTTAGACTTAAAGCTCAGAATCCTAGAAAGAAAGAGGTTAGAGAAGTGTGACATTGACAATTCCATTTTTTTTTTCTTTTGACAGCTGGTGGTTGATCTAAAATACATGCAGTGTAATTTTTATACCATTGTACTAACAATAAGGGTAAATGTTCTGTCATTTTACAGTTCCTTCACATCTTGTGCGAAATATGAACCTTTAGACTAATGCAATTAATATTATAATTACACATGCAATATATTATATATGTATAACAAATACATTTTTGTTCATTTGTGTCACAATATGTTGGCACTCAGTTTTTTCAATGTTTAGTGAAATACAAACGGCTATACAAGTTGCACGAGAAAATTGCTTCTACCTTTTTAAAATTTGCACTAACTATAAATCGTTACAATTTGTCTTTACATGTATGTTTAAAAAAAAAAAAAAAAGTTTTTATTGGGGTGCTGCAAAGTGGTCGAGTGGTTATGGCACAGCACACTTATGTCCGGCTCCTAGTGCAGCCGGCCGCAGTGTTGTGAATTCAAATCCCGACTCCGATAACGTACTGCATGTCCTCCCATATCTCTCATCCCCCATTTCACACTGTCCTTTCTTGCCTTTGTTCCAAAAATGTAAAAAAGAAAAGGAAATGTTTTTAATGGGAACAATCAAATCATAATGAAACCAAAGCAATTTAGTAGCAGTCATTGTACTCACTCAAAATGCCTACCTTTTGTGATTAGTGCGTCTTTAGTCTTTATAGATTCTGTTTTTATGCTCCTCAGGTGTCATATTATATGTAGATGGAGAGAACTGGTTCTGTTTTGTTGTGCACACAGGGTTCATGTCCATATGAAGTCTTGTGTGAATCTGAGTGAGGGTACCAGTGCACAAGACGAGGCACGACACTGCAGATCAGGTGTCATGTTTTTGTTGTGAGACAAACTGTTTCTATCTGGCTCTGCAACAGAAGGTGTTCTGTGAGTTCCAGACAGTGTTTGAGCTTGATAGAATTATAATCAGGATCAGAATCAGAAAGGGTTTATTGCTATTGTCAATGAACAAAATTCACAAACATAGGAACTTGTCTCGGTGCAACATAAAACACTGATCAATAATAAAAACAACATGTATTCAATCCAAGGGCATGTATTAAGAAACTATTTAAAATTACTATAGTATAAAATAAATAAATAAGTGCAGAAAGTGACAGTGCAGTGAGTGATGAATAGTTGCAAATTTGATCAGTTATACAGATTGGTGGCTGGAGGTGCAGCCACTCATTTTAGTGCTGTTCAGATGTTGTTCACATGATTTAAGGTTGCTTAAAAGAGGCATTGGGGCAGAGAACACTGAGACTAGACTCAGACAAGTTTAAAGGAGAAACAATTTTCTTCTTGTCGTACTGTAATCAGTTTTAAAGGCGACCGCAGAAGCTTGATTAGAAGGTTAGCAATGTACAATAACTTCAGGGTTTACCCTGATTTAGCAGTACTATGAAGCAAGATTACTTTCTATCGGGGCAGATCGCTTTGGTAACATAAAATGAAAAAGCACGATTGCCCCACTTCTTACACCTGGACCTTGGGACTACCAGAAAGGTGTGGGCAACAGATCGTAGTGCCCTGACTGGATGGTGGGCACTGGGCAGTCAGTAGATTTGAGAGGTATGCTGGAGTGTGACCATTGAGGGCCTTTTGTACAAACATAAGTACTCATCAAGTACTTTAAAGGCCATTCTGAACTGCGCTGGAAGCCAGTGAAGAGGGCAGCGTACAGGAATGATGTAGTCCATGGGAGTGCGTTACATTAATCAATCCTTGAGGTGATGAAAACATGACTGGTCTAGGTCAGTGCAGGCTTTATTTAGACAGAAGCCATACCTGGAAAAAGCTTACCTTTACCATAGTACTAATCTGGTTGTTGAATCTTAGATTGTTGTCAAAGAGGACCCCAATGTTACTCACAGTAGGAGCAAACTGAGGTGTTGAGGGGTCCAAGCTCTGCGTGCTGTGGGGCAAATCAGGGCTTACTAAGATGTACTCGGTCTGTTCCTCATTTAAAAGAAGCTGTAGAGACAATCCATCGCTTCGAGAATCACTTGATATCAATGGGAAGTAAAGTTGAATGTCATCTGCCTCCAAGAGGAAGTTAATGTTGTAAGCATAGATGATTTGACCTTGAGGCAGGCATATAGATGGAGAACAGAACTGGTCCAAGGATGGAGTCTTGGGGGATACTTTAGGTCCATGATTTTAGACAAAAGGGGCAAGTGTGAGGTAGTGCGTAAGTGGATGGATAAAGATTGGGTTTTTGAGAAGCGGTCTTACCACAGCATGTTTAAGGGCATAGGGCACCATATCCACGGGAGACGGTTGATAAAGGTGAGTAGGCAGGGCCCTACGTTATCAATTGCCTCCTTCATTATTTTAACAGGTACAGCATCCAGTGGACAAGTTGTAGGTTTTGGCTCCCTGACAACTTTTTTCCGGTCGATGAGTGCAACTGGCTCAAATATTTCAAGCCTGGAATGCATGATTGCATCACTACTTCAGCTCCATAAATGGTTTTAAGATATTTTTGTTATCGTAGCTTTATTGATGGAACAACAGTCTTACCCAGGAAGACGGCAGTATGAGGTTGAAAATGAGGCAAATAATAAATATAATATTATAATTTTAATCTAAAAAATTTGGCCAAACAAGTTCGACTGAGGAAAGTGCGTAAACTTTTTTAACTCCCACTCGCAAAAATGGTTGATGTAGCTCTTGTATCTTGCAACAAAGGTGAGAGGATTATATTTATTATCATCTATATTGGGATGACGTAAACAATGTACTTCAATGAGATTAGTTTTCAGAGGCAACCATATGTGAGCTTTTAATTCTAGGTTCGGCAGTTGGCATGTATTCAATGGCTGTGTTCTCACGAATGCTTTTAATTCTGAAGCATGGACTGGTTTGGATTGTAGTGCACTGAAAACTTATGTCTTAGATTGTGGTGTTTGGTTTGTCTATATTCATTTCTAATCAATAACTGAAACTACACAATCAACAAAACAAGATTAAAACATTAACATTAAAACAAACAAACATCGAACTGTTTTCCCCCCACTTGTCCAACTTCTCCATGCTCTTAGTGAGAAACAGATATGCTCATGCCGTATTATATTAGTCAAACTGTGTAAAGAAAAAAAAGAAAAAAAACACTACTTAACAGAGACCAAACCAAGGTTAATTTAGACTGAATAAATACAATCATGAATAAAATCTGCTTTTTTCAACATTTTCAGAAAAAAAAAAGATCCGTCAGATGGAGGACATGGTGTTAGCAATATTGATACTATTGCAATTAAGTGTGCGGCCCCAGATTTAACCAATCATAGTCAAGCGTGAACCACCTGAAGAAGCAGATATTCTTAAAAGCTAAGTGCACATGAACAAAATCAAAATAGTCATCTGGCTCCGAGAAAATTGCATATCGCACGCTTAATTTATAGATAAATCAAGTCAGTATTTTTATTGTACTGCCGCAGCCAGTATATTCTATAATCAATAGTGATAGGTTGCTTCTAATAATTCAGCGCTGCAGGGGCTCTAGGTGGTTTAAAGTGTATGCAGCCTACACATTGAGGTGGCAGGGTAAGTGGGAGCAGGAGAATGAATATTGTTTGTCATTTTCAGGCCCAGCGGTCACATTGAAAGCTGCTCTGCCTCTCGTTTGTGTGAAGACCATGAGCTCTCACTGCAGTCCTAGCTTTAGACTGTGACGTGCAGCCTTGATTGTTGATTCTGCAATGTAAATATATTGACCTGCATGCTGTCTTACACAGGATGGGATTTGACTATTTCCTATTTCCTGTTTCCTGTTATGTTCAAGAAATGTCTGTTGTTTGTGAAACCGAAGGAGAAAGTGGAACAAGCGGAGCACAGACAAAAGATGAGTCATAGTTTACTTTGATGGCACTCAAAACATAGTAAGCGTTGTTAATGGGACTGCAGGCATTACTACTACGACCACTTCAGATTTCCTGGTTGGCTTCTCTTGTATCATCTACAATTGCTATGATGCAACCAAACCCAAGCACACACAGTACATTTTGATTGTTTCATCTAATTTAATATAATATAATATAATATAATATACCGGTAAATGTAATAAGAGACAATTATACTGATAATGTGCAACCCAAATGTAAATGCAATTGACCCTGCAATATCATGGGGTTCATGTGAAAAGATGTCACTAAATGACTTGATTAATTTAGTCAAATGTTGTCTGTTTACTTAAAGGTTATTTCTTTGCTGGGAATGTTCCACAGTAGGGCATTAAACTTATCTAGCATCTTGGTGTTTTAATTGCTAAACACAATGAAACGTGTAATGTCACACTGTCTTCATGGAGATGGTATTGCTTTACCTGGAATGTTCCAAACAGACTCTCCATGAGAAAAGTTACACAATATACCTTAAATATTGCTATGATTAGGTCATATGTCTCTCAATACCATGATACTGATCCATGCATTATACAAATGTATGTATGTATGTATGTATGTATGGGTCCATAGCTCCACAGCCTGTTGCTGAGCCCATCAAAGGCACGTTCATGATTGAGAGCAGGACGCGCAGCACTGACGCATGCGGCCGGTGATTCATCCTCAGAACGAAGACCATTTCTTTAGTCTTTTTTTTCTTTTTTTTCTCACATTTCGTTTGCACCCTTGAACACGTGTGAAAGAGTATTATTAAAAAGCCTCCTTGTGCGAGGTGAGGGCTCAGGTTGTGTGACTGTGTGCATAATGTCTGATCTTTTATATGCCCACCCATGCCCATTATTTCTGAAGGCTTAATGAACCTGTGATGACGCCAGCAGCACACACAAAAATACTTAATGACAGTTAATATTGCAAGTGACTCATGCTGTCCCATTTTAAAGCAACATACTTAATCAATTAGTTGCACTTTACTTTGGCAGAGTAAACCATGGTAATCAAATGGAATTAGAGTTGTAACTAATGGTGTAATTGTGTTAATTAGATTGTAATTACTCAGGACATTCTACCTAATTTCATGTTATTGAAAGAATGAGAAACCCAAAATCAGTAACTTATGAGAACCCATGGTTTACTTTTTTGTTATTAACATGGAAATTGGGCTGTAAAATGCTTTATTTTTAACTGAAAATATGCTATTCCATACTATTGCCATGATTATTTTGCTGTAAAGAGTGAATACATGTTTTAGAGTTTCTTATTTCTTTTCCAACTCAATTATTATTGTGGGTTGAAATAAGTTTTTGAGAGTTCCTACATTAGTTCCTTACTCAGAAATAGAGGGTGTACCACAGAGGAAAATTAGGCTAAACAAAAAAGAAACTAGAATAAAGGATAAGTCCACATGGCCTTTATTGTTTTCTATGAATAAAGTGCACCATGACCTTCTGTCTCTTATCCAACTATAGGAACAAAGAAGGGACTGTGTTGGTCCATTACACACTGATGCGTACTCAAAGTTTTCCATTTTAGGCCTAAATTCTCACCACAGCAGATTTTCCTCCTGTATTTGTTCTGTCCACTCTGGGTTATTGTTCCATGTCTTTTTTTTAATTTTTATTTTAGAATATATAAAGAAGACAAAACTTAGAACATGACCAGAGAGCAGTAAACGATAGGAAAAATAACGCAGGTAGCAACAATCGTAGAAAACAAAACCACAACACACTAAGCTAAAAAAGAAAAAGAAAGAAAAAAAGTCCCATCTAGTCCAGTAAAGTCTGGTAAAGTTTTCCATTTCCACATAAAGTCAGAATGTCATTGTTTTGGGGTCATTTTCCGTATGTTCGTCACAATGTTAGTCCAGTTCTTGATTGTGGGTGCAGATTGGTTCATAAATGTTTTTGTAAGGGCCTTTTCTCCTGCCGCCAGGAGTATGACTCAAAAATATCCATTTATTGTGTCCATGGCAGGAGTTTTAAGGCCCATGTACATAGTTATGAAATCAAGTGGGATGGCGTTGGTAAAAACAGGGCTTTGTTGATCTCAGTCCAGTATTTCCGGGCTACAGGACATTCTTAATAAACACATGGGAATGGTGTGCCCCCTGGCTGCCACAGATGCTCTAGCCGTTAGCATTTCCTTGTGAATAGTGAGCACTTTGACATGGTGTTATAAAACATTGTGATACATTTTTCCAACTAAGTAACTAGGTACATATAACTAAGTACATATTTTCCCATTTGTCATCACTCATTACAAAACACGTTGTCCTTTTTCAAATGGCGCACATGCGTGACACTACCCCATTATTCTAACGTTACCTCAAAGCATGGGCGTAATTAAAAAGACACACTCTCTCACAGCTTTCAAATGATAAATAAAACTTACCTGTCCAGTTGAAATGTTGTGACCAACAAGTCTGTTTTTAGATCCTTTTGTCTGCTTCATTGCACACATCACTGGAAAAAAACTTCGAGAATCCCTTTAGTTTGGCTTCGCTCCTTTCCCCCTTGTCTCCTCTTTTCAGCAACCTCAAATACTGACTTTCCTTTGCAGCTAGCTGGTTGTGGATTTTTGTCTGCCATTGTAACAAACTTTGTGTTAACTGCTAAGAAGCTACAGCTAAGAACTGCGGCGCTGGGGTAAACGGCAGAGTTCCTGCCACTTCATTCAACTGTTCACAAGGACAAACTCGGTGATTAAAGCACTTAGCTAGTAGTTTTTTTGTTTATATTTGAAATGGTGTGTATCTTGAATTGATTACAAGCTGTTTTTGTTTTGTTTGGGTAGGACTGAAATCGTGACAAATGTCAGTCTTGAAGTCCTGATGCTTGTCATACCAGTTTTTCTGCTTTTGAACTGTGCAAGTAACTTCTGCAAATAAGTACACAGATCAATTACAAATGCTCAAATGGGGAAAAAGTATTTTTGTGGATAACTGCTTTAAATCCACCACATACTTTGTCAATCTGTAGTAAAACAACTGGGGAAGAAACTAGAGTTCTGTAGTTTTAGCGCATTGGCATTGTTGTCTAGTGCTAATAAATCAGTGCCCTAGTTGTGATGTGTCAGATGTGTTGATGCGTGTGATGTGCTCCATAGAGCTGGCATTTGCTGCATCAGCTGGTCCTACGGGTGCAGCGCTTTCCTGAAAACACCATCATGGAAAACGCCATAGGACCGATCAACGTTTGCTCTTGTTGTACTGTGTGGGAGTCAGTAAGAAAATATTCTAACTGAACAAAAACTGCACTCCAAGAGATGCTGAACTTGATTTCCTCTCTGACCAGTGACCACAGGTCATATTTAGTGTCTTAGATGGGAGCTATATGAATTTTATTTCATTCTCTAGTTACTGACTGAAGATGTGCATACAGTATCAGAATCAGAAAAAGGTTTATTGTCATTGTCAATGAACAGAATTCCCAAACATAGGAACTTGTTTCGGCATTAAGGTGCAACATAAAACACTGAGCAATAATAAAAACAACATATATGAAATCAAAAGGGCATGCATTAGATTTAAAATTACTATAGTATAAAATAAAAAAATATAAATAGGCATTACTATATACACAAGAATTTACAGTTAAATTTACAGATGTAGTGCAGAAGTGATTGATTGAATTGCAGTTGAAGTGACAGGTGTTTAAGAAGTGTTCATGAGTCCAATGGCGGGAGGTAGCCTCCTGCCTGAGGGGAGTGGCTCAAATAGTCCATAGTGCCTCCGATCCGTCAGGAAGTCAGTGATCCACCTGCAGGTGGAGTCGGGCACGTTGAGCTGGGAGAGCTTGTCCTGGAGCAGAGCAGGGAGGATGGTGTTGAATCCAGAGCTGAAGTCCTCAAACAGGATCCTGGCGTAGGTTCCCGGGGAGTCCAGAGGCTGCAGGATGAAGTGGAGTGCCAGGTTGATGGCATCGTCTACAGACGCACGCCTTACGTCAGCGCGCCTTGATGGTGTGTAATACTCCTATAGACTTCCTAATGTAAAGGATGTATGTGTGTATCCTGAGGCGATCGTAGTGGCGTGTTATCAGTCTGCTCTCTGTCAGACTGACCTTATCATTATCACCACTGCTCTTTCATCTCTACTGTTTATTTACTCACTCACTCAACGTTTCCCACGGGCGGTCCTGTATGACATGACTGTGTTGTAAACTTACTCTGAGTTGAATAGAATACTTTGAATATTTGTTCATTTACACCGGCCCTGCTCATTACACTCGGTACAAACAACTCAGACATGGCACACCGAGTATTAAATCAACAATAATTATCTAAATTTGCTTAATTAAATATTCTGTCTCAGGGCTCTTTGGATCAGTGAAATCGATCTCAGATACCTGTGCCAACTAGTTTGCCTGATAGGTCCAATTAAAGGAAAAAGCACTTAAGACTACTACTACTACTACACATTATTAAGCGGACCACCATTTCCAAGCAATATGTGAAAGAAAAAGGATCTCTGAAATAGTTGAATGCCTTAGACAATGTATGAAATCCATAGCTAGTTCACAAAAACGTAAGCATGATCATCGTACTATTAAGAGATTTGCAGCTGATTCTGAGCACTGATTCTTGCCGATAAAGGCGCAATGAGGAAGGTTTCTGCCAGACAAATACATCGGATTAAGAGCGCAGCTGCTAAAATGCCATTACAAAGATCTATGAGGGCGGGAGGCAGTTCACATCCAAACATTATGAAGCTCTTAATCTTAAAATAAGGGGTCCCATGTTAAAATGTAACTTGATCTTTTTATTGAAATAGCTTTTGATTTCAGTAAATATGACCTGCTTATGCTTCTAACAAAAAAAATTACCATTTTCAGTTCTTTACAACAATAACATGGTTTGAAACTCTATTTTGCATAATAATTTAGAACGGTGTATTTTAAAGTTTAAAAAATGTAATAAATACTGTTATCATTGGGAGGTTTGTTCGAAGATGACGTTCGAAGCTAGATAGATACATACACGCATACACACACATACATACATGCATACATACATACATACATCATGGTAATAAAATTAAGAGCTAATTGTTAGAGATTGCAAACATTTTCTTGGTGTTTTTTCGTAAACTTTCAGATTTGTTTTCTTTTTTTCATTAAGAACTATAAAATTTATTCAAAATTGACATTGATCCAGGGATTTTCTTCTCACTCGTCTATCGCTCCTCCATTGTTATTTGTTGATGATGAGATTACTTTTCATTTGTCTATTACCCAATACCAATTTAGATATGTTTACTTATAATTGTATATAGAATTTTGATTATACATTAAGACCTAATCTGAAACGTGTGGTATATGTATGCAGGTCAGTGTAATAATCCCTCATCTATCCAGAAATGGTTCAACTGTTTCAAATGTAGCTATCTGGACTTTAAACGGACTTTAAAAATGAATGAAAGACTTATTTTTTGCTAATATTAGCAGTGCAGTGCAGGTTGACATTATCATCTATTGCATCAAGTTGGGCAGCATTTTGTTAGTATTGATCACAGTGACTCACCATCAGCAAAATTATTGACCAAACTGTCATCTGAAGGTAATTTCCTGTACTCTGGCTTTAAATCAAGCTGGTTCCTCACATCCTCACCCCCCTCACAGTCGTATAATCTACTCTCACCCAGGCATGTTCGTTTTCCCATGATAATGATTCAGTTGATATATTAGTGCTGCTAATGTCAGTATGGATGAGAATGTTCATATGTTGGTTTCAGCTAATATAAAAAATGTCCCCGATATTTTTGTCTCTGCGTGCCTATTTGTCCTCGGTGCATCCGATGACTAGTGAGGTCAAATGGCAATGGAAGAGAAATGAAGCTAAAGACGTCATTAAAAATACAAAAAATCATGGCATTGATATCGCCAAATACAAAAATATTTAATTAAATATTAATCAATATTTGGGGTATTTTGTATTTCTTTTCTTTACTCAATGAAAAGGATGCATGATGTAGCCTATTGCGTATAGTGTGGACTGGAGAATGGCGCGCTTGTGTCTGGTGGGAGAAACAGGATGTCCAGAGCTGTTCGTGATCACATTAGCTTCACGTCTATTGAGTTAAGGCTGTGCGCACTTTGATGACACACTCAGCACTTGAACGTTGGACCCCGGCATCTGCAAGTGGCTAAGCGCATGTTCTATTGTTGAGCAAAGGTAGAACGGATTAGGCTCAAACACTCCTGGAGAACCTTCTAAACCTTTTAAAGGATAGATTCAAGGCGGACATTTATCACAGAATTATGTCCTTTTTGCTCTATCTCCCGGCATAATTATTGGCTGTCAGAGGTGCCTGGTGTCAGTCGATGATGCAAGTCTCACTTTTTGAGGTAGATGTTCTTGTATCGGGTCGCGCTGATCCCAAATTGCTGTTGCCATGGTAATAAGAGGGCAGTCAGGTGGGACATGGTGGTCACCTAATGTGCAGTGGAGCTAAAGGACGGACTGGGTCTAATGGAGTTGTGTTCTTGTTCTTCTTTCACAGGTGTGCGTTCAGCTTCACGGCACAGTTCGTCTTCAGTCATGTCCTCTGAGGCCACGCCCATCGAGGCCCCGCGACCCATGACCCCGCCGCTCAAGTCTCCGGGATCGCCTTGCTCACCAACATCGGGTATGATGATAAAACCTCCTTATTAATTGAATTTTTCCATTGGATTACATTTGCGCCATGACCGTCAGTAACGACCAGTCTGCAACTTCTTGAATACATTTTTAACCGAATAATAGTTGACCTCTGCTACCTGAAGGCTTCTAGATAGAGAATATTTATGAATAAATTGTGTTATTGGTGAATTTTTTTTAAACTTTTGGATATAATAATTCCACTGTCTGTTATAAAAAGGTCTATTGCATGTGTTTGTGAGTCTGTATAGTCCAGATAATAATCAAAATACAACTACGATGATTTTTTTTTGGCAAATAATTGTTGCAGCCCTGATGTGCACTGAAAATAAGCAGCAAGCGCTCACTTCACCGTAATAATTGTTTAATAAAATGACGTCTCTTTCAACTAGTCTTGGGCCTTTTTCTAACCTTTTTGAAGAAACGTGTATTGACACCATACATGAACATCAATAATATCAATGAGATTTTGAGAGTGAGATTCTGTGTGTGAAATGTCTTGACAGTTTCGCTGCGGCCCCCTGCATACAGACACAGAGAGCGCTCTCCCTCACCGATGAGGGGCTACCTCGTCCCCAGCCCCCTGCCCACGCGCCGCAACAGGACCTACTCCGCGTAAGATCTGCTCCTCTGTCACAGTATCTCATGACATACATGACAAACTATATACACACGGGAACTAAACCAGTAACTGCAGAAGTTTTCACTTACACGTATTTAGTTTAATATCCGTTTGGAAAACTGAAAACAACATTTAACACAGGCAGATCTTTGTTGTACCACCTTTTATTTGAGTTGTATAATTCTATAAAATGACTAAAAGGCAATTAAAAGTATCAAAATAGGGAATAACTGGAAATATTCTGTCTGTCCGTGTCCCACTCTCACAGGACGGCCCGGGCAGCTGAGGGCCCCATGTTTACTGGTGTGTGTAAATGCTTCTCCCGCTCCAAAGGCCATGGCTTTATCACACCATCGGATGGCGGCAAAGACGTCTTTGTTCACATCTCTGAGTGAGTTTCGCTGCTGTAATTATGAGTAGAGTGACCGGTCACAACAACACAATACATCTAATTACACAAATGGTTGTAGAAACACACATTACAGTGTACTAGGGATGTCAAGATGAACCGTTCTTTCAGTTACTGCGTTTCAGTTATTATTTTTGGCTACGGTAGGTTTTTTGTGGGGTTTCTGGAACCCATGCTATACCACAGAAATGTCTCCAGGCGAGACATTTCGACATTTACGAGCGCGTGTGCACACCTCTGTGTGTATCGGGATGCAGCCCAGCGTGTCAACAAGCCTGTTTATAATGATTGTCATGTGGATTTACATGCTGGTCCGTCACACACAGCACAAGGCACTCGAAGCGTTTTAAATCAAGGAACCAGTCACCTATTCACACACCAGTGTACGCAGACACTGGGGGCGAGGTGAAGTAAGTACCCAAGGACACAAAGGCAATATTCACCTGATGCAGTTGCGATCTTACCTCCAACCTGTGGGTCAGTGGATCTGACCGCTTTGCCAGGATGTTAATATCAGGAGTGGGATTCGAATTACAGACCTTCGGATCAGAAGAAGCCAAAGTCTAACTGTGCAAGTACATTTGTTTTATGCCTGCTACTTCATGAGAGAGAGGAGAGAGAGGAGAGAGAGGAGAGAGAGGGGAGAGAGGGGAGAGAGAGAGAGAGGAGCGAGGGGAGAGAGGGCGCAGAGAGAGGAGGAGAGAGGAGAGAGAGAGGAGAGAGAGAGCGAAGGATGCAAGAGAGCGGCGCACGAGATTAGTAGGGTAACGGTACGTAGAGGAGAACGAGAGAGGAGCAGAGCATTGATGTTGGAGAGAGAGTGAGGAGAGGAGGGGAGAAGAGGGCAAGAAGAGAAAGACCGATGGGGCAGTAAGGAGTATGGGGGAGAGCAAGAGGTCATTTGGGAACGAAGAGAGGGATAGTAGAGGGAAGAGAAAATTGAGGGGTAATAGAAGAGGAGACGTGAGAGAGGGTGATGAGTTGCGGGCAAAGGGGAAGAGAGGGGGGGAAGAGGAGAGGAGAGAGGGGGGAGAGAGGGGGGAGAGGGAGAGAGAGGAGAGAGAGAGAGAGAGAGAGAGAGAGAGAGAGAGAGAGGGAGAGAGAGAGAGGAGAGAGAGAGAGAGAGAGGAGAGAGGGGGCGAGAGAGAGAGAGAGAGAGAGGAGAGAGAGAGAGGAGAGAGAGAGAGGGAGAGGAGAGAGGAGAGAGAGAGGAGAGAGAGAGGAGAGAGAGAGAGGAGAGAGAGAGAGGAGAGAGAGAGAGAGGAGAGAGAGAGGAGAGAGAGAGAGGAGAGAGGAGAGAGGGAGAGAGAGAGAGGGAGGAGAGGGAGAGAGAGAGGGGAAGAATACGCTCGTTTGTGGCCATTATATATTTTTTTCAAAATAATCTGCTGTATAAATGGTAGGCAGATTGATTTTTTAAATTGTGATGTTCCCTCACAATAATTGTGACTCTTAAATGTTATATTGTGACGTCCCTACAGTGTACACAACTTCAATCGAGGCATCATTATGTATCTCACTCAGTTAAGTATTCTGATGTGTGTATGGAGCCCTGCAGACCGGCAGGAGTGGGAGGACTGTATTTATGTCCTGACCTTCATGGAGGTGCCTGTATTTTCACCCACTGGGGTTAAAATGCTCTGTGCACAGTCACACACCCACACACTGAAGTCAAGTACCCGCAATC
This sequence comes from Chaenogobius annularis, assembly GCA_015082035.1. Taxonomy (NCBI): domain Eukaryota; kingdom Metazoa; phylum Chordata; class Actinopteri; order Gobiiformes; family Gobiidae; genus Chaenogobius; species Chaenogobius annularis. The sequence goes on from BJKM01000061.1 coordinate 1,044,152, forward strand.
AAAATGTTTATTTTCTCTTTCCACTCATTCCTACACTACTTATGCTTCAAAAGAGACACAATGCTCGTCTTATGAACATGTTTTTAAAGGTGCGCTATGTAACTTTACTGTGGGGCTGTCCACCTTCTTGTCTCCATAGAGAGGTTATGTGTTACGCAGTATGCCATTGTGCAAGGTGGGCTACAAGTTTCCATACATAGTTAAAATACATTGTATATTGGACAACCGTTTGTATTTATATAATCTGCTCTACACATCTTAATATGTGTTTTCCACTGTTAAAGAACTTTCATTAGCACATTTGGAGCTTGTAATGGCGTTAATGATGCATTCCTTGAGATACATTCCAGGTATCTTACCCATAAGTAGAAATCAAGAGGGGAGATCTGGGAGAAAAATATAAAAAATATATACCGTATTTTCCGGACTTTTAGCCGCTCCCCTATATAAGCCGCATTTGCTCTATTTTTAAAAAAACGATAATAAAACAATACATAGGCCGCACCTTTTGTATAGGCCGCAGAACTCTTTCCTTGACTTTTGGCATCGCATGAGCTCGTCCCGCTGTCCTCCAGGCGTCTCACCGTACATTCATTGATGTTAAGCTTGCGTGCAGCGCGCGGTTTCCTAGCAAGATCGATGGCCTTCAGCTTAAAACTTGCTTCATACGAACTTCTTCGTTTGGGTTCCATAATGATGGGGCAAGAATTTGAAAATAATTTATAGTTGGTAATTTGTCGTCCGTGTTCTATCTATTTGCTAGCTGAATAAAAAAGCAACATCTGCTTCTTTGCTTAACTTTTCTGTAGTTTTGATTCTAATTCCGGTTAGTTCGCCCCTAGCGGTGAAAGAAAAAAACCACAGAAAAGCCGTAGCCTCTAAATAAGCCGCATGGCTCAAAACATCTGACAAAAGTAGCGGCTTATAGCCCGCAAAATACGGTACATTATACATTTTCCGATGTATGGAACTTATGGCCCACCCTGTACTTGCCTGTCTTTCATTTATTCAATTTGTATTTTTAATGCAAAAATCAAAATGCATTTTTACAGTGAGTGGGCTCTCCTCTCTACCTGCTTGTCTCCATGGAAATGGATTAAATTAATGCCAGACACTGTGGAACATTGCATGCACAGCGATAACAACTCGTCAAGCAAGTGAAACTGAAAGGTTTCATAATGCACCTTTTAAATGTCAAATGTATCTCATTCAAAATGGTGAAAGTTTGTCCTAGAGAAAAGGAAGTTCACACTTCACACCAACACTTCTGGACTGCGATTATTTTCTGCTCTTATACATTTTGAACAATGCAGTAGGTCTATAGTACAAATGTATCTGAATAGCACTAAATCAACATTACTGCATACATGGGACAGGAGTTTTATCTGCAAGTGCAGTTAGAGGTGGAAGAATCTCAACTTGTTTAGTAGATATGCACGGGAATGTTGAGTTATGGTCTACAAACTAAAACTATTATAAATGACCTCAAAGAGACGGAAACATTTAGTGTAATCTCCCAAACACTGGCTTAAAGTTACATTTCTGCCCTTTAGTGGGCCATTTTATGGGCCATTCATGGTTTTACCCAAACCTTAGCCCATTCCTGATGCATTGGGAAGATATCTTCTGAATATGGTTATCAAGATGATGCAAAAAATATCAAGATGGTCATTGTGTGTATGTGTGTGTGTGTGTTTTCTCTACCTTCCACCTTTTAATACATTTTTAGAACATTTGTTTACTGTAAAATGTTTGCCTTGCAGCATTGAGGGCGAGTACGTCCCGATGGAGGGCGACGAGGTCAGCTACAAAATGTGCACCATCCCTCCCAAAAATGAGAAGGTCCAGGCCGTGGAAGTCACCATCACTCACCTGAAGCCGGGGACCACGCACGAGACCTGGAGCGGCCACGTCATCAGTGATTGAACACACACGAGGATGACTCAAATACGTCTGCTCTTCGTCGAATAAGACCCGCAACCATGTGAAAGAAGTTGTAAACGTATAGCTGGACTTATAACATAGTATGAATGCGTGAATTTACTGCTAATAAATGAGTTTGATTTGAGTTTAGCATCATTTGAGGCTCTATTGTTTTCATCTGATTTCACAAAGGCTCTGTCCGTACATGCTGACATTACCCAGTGCTAGCGCCAACCGTGTCCTGTCTGCGGCGCCAAAGGCCTATTTTCAGTGGAATAAAGCATTTACAAGTGACCTGGCCATCCTGTTCTAGTCATGGTTCTTTTTACCTTCACGGTTAATCGTTTGCACTGACCTGTGTGGGCACGTGCGCGGTGCTGGGAAACTGCTGCCATCTTCTGTTTTCGTCTGGTTACTACAATTCAACTTTGCATAGTATTTTAGATTGTTGAACAACTCATGACTCATTTGGTTCGTTGTTGAAAAGCCATCGCAACACAAAATGGTATAATCATAGAAAAAAATGCGATGCAGTTATTTGAGTGCAATTTGAACAGGTGAGTTTATTTTTTTTATTTTTTTAAGGTGGTGAATGTGGATGTGCCCCTGATTTGTTTGAGCAGGGAGTTCCAAAAGGCCCTGTCCTCCCGGGTCTTGTGTTTGAGGAGTGAGCGGTGGGGGCGTTGAAGGGATTATTTATAGATGATGTAAAAAGTAAATTTACATCCTCATCCAACATGGAGATATTGTACGCATGCGACGTGACCACCAGAGGGAGTCCTCCTTCAACCTAAACAAAACAATGAAAATAATACAGCAGATCTCACAAAACTGATTAGAAGTGAATTTGTAAACCTGTTAACGCACACGTCAGCCCACCTAAAACACATGGAGCTGTGGTCAGTTCATCTGATATAAAATATGCGCTACACATATAATTATCACTAATGACACGGCAGAAGAAATGCTCTTTGAAGGCTGTCTGTGCACATTTAAGTTATTTGACAGCTTTATTAATGACATGTTGTGTTTTGGAGTAAGAAACTTCACCGTTTTGCGCCATACAAGAGGAACCATAACCAAGTGACGACAGAATGAGGAAGAACTCAAGAAAAGGGAAAAACACTCTGCAACTTAATCCGATCAAAAGCAGTCAAATGTTTTTGTTTTTTAAATCACACGTGCAACGCAAATGGTGAAAGAGGAGCAGGGGTCAAAGGGAAGCAGCCGGGCTTTGAGGAAAACAGATGAGGGGCTGATGGGAGGGGGAGGCCGGTAAGAGGAGGACAAGCAGCGGGTGAGGGGAGGGAGGAGCACCGAGAGGAGGCTGCCGTGCGCTCTCAGACAGGACCCAACAGCAGCGGGACAATGGACCGTCTCTAACCGCGGATTCTAACGGGCTTTCCGGCTGTCTCCCGCAAACTGGACCCCCAGGTACCGCTGCACTGCACTAATTGTATTCGCTTAGGTTTAGTCAAAAGAGTAAAAGTGTGGTTGAAGAAACGTCCGCAGGAAGGAAGCGACGCAAAGCAGCAGCAACAGCAGAGGGACCACAGCGGGGCCTGCCATGCCATCCTGTGTCTCTTAGGGTCCAACACGAGGCGGTGACACACGTTTACACATTTTAAGGCCATACATCCACCGTATTTTGCACGGCGTACGCGTTTTAGTGGCGCGTAATTGCAAGACAGCGTTTTTTTTTAATTGCTCCAATATTCACTCCAAAACCACGCGCAGCCCCATCAGCCCACATTTTAATAAACGTGACCTGTGAATTGAACACACACACACACACACACACACACACAGGTTTATTGTAAAAGGAAAAATCAAATGTCGTTTATTTTTGTTCTGTCATAACTAAACCCACGCGCACTACGTCCACTGCACCGCAAGAGGAAGCAAAGGGACCAGCGCTGGCAAAAACACATGTTTTTATTTTTATTTTATTTATGCATTAGTGAATGTAACGCAGTACTGCAAATAACTCCATGAGATATTGAGAAATCTTGAGTTTTTGCCGTGTTATAATCGAGCTTGGAGTTAGCGGGTCGCGTACGTCGGATGTGCCAACAAAGCCTCTTTCTGGCCAACAGCAGCGGCACCGCGGAGAATGCAGCGTGCTCTCTGCTTATTTTTTCCCTTCTTTTTGACTAAACTGAACCGTAGCATTGGGACAAGGCCTGCGAGTTCCCCTTCCAACAGATGCGTTATTGTCGCGTTGAACAGACAGAGGCTTTTGTAGCTGCCATAATGTGCCTTCTGTTGGACGTTTTACGCGTGACGCACCCAGACATGCGGAGAGACGAGGATGCTGTGCGGCGGAGGACGTCACGCATCTGTACCGGGCGCGAGGGTCGAATAATGTAGATGCATTTTGAAGTCGTACGTGCAGTTAAACGCTGAAAACTAACACTTGGTTTGCCCCCACACAGCGTGACACAAACACTGGCTTGGTGGTTTACGAGCGAGAAGAGGGGCACTGAAGGGGCACTGAAGGGGCACTGAAGGGGCACTGAAGGGGCACTGAAGGGGCACTGAAGGGGCACTGAAGCACCTCCTGTCAATAGGACGTCAGTTCGGATCCCATTCACTTTCATATGCCAAGAGCGGGGCTAAAAGTAGCCAGGGAAAACAAGGCAAGCTCCTCATTTTAGAGAGGAATGCAAATGACATAGAATTGGTGTAAATACAGTGATTAGATGGATGTGGCAGTGAGTTTGGGGAATGTTGACCTGACCTTGGAACAGCTGGGTTGCTATAGTTCAGCAATGAGCTTTCTTATGACTGTTAGACATATGTTTGTTTGTTTGTTTTTTGGGAAAGATGAGTCAAATGTGTTTATAGCATAATACGACAGAGCTGTGAAAACAATTTATTATCAATGTGTTGGACCTCTTATAGGATGATAGAAGTTGAAAGATTGAAATGTTGTCAAATGTAAGAGCTGGCGGTGTGAGACGGACATTACAAAGCAAAATGTGGACATGTGATGGAACCTGCTGTTCTGTAAAAATGGTATAGGCATGTTTACAATGACGGCACTAATGAATCATCAAGCATTGCCTCAGTGGCATGAGCCCTGAAGATGTTTTAATGAGTGTCCTGCATTGTGATCTTTGTATCAGCAGTATTACACATTACCTGCAGGACTGTATGTTCTCTGGTGCAAGTGTTTGTTGCTTTGTGTTACTAAGTGTGTCATAATAATAGACTTAAAGTTATTTGCTTGTGCATGTCGAGTGAAAGAGTGAATACTTTCAGGAGAGGGAAAAAGAGCACGAACCCGCAATCGACTACAACTTCATTAACGGCGTTTTTTAGATGACCAAATTGACATAAACATATACTATTAAGCAAACGACCCCAGATGCTAATCAATAAATGTCAGTGCATCTCACAAAAAGCAATGCGTTTACCTTTGTTTAACCAAACTACCTTTTTCCTGTTTATCTTTATCAGCCAACAGATTCAGTCCTCTCATTTCAAGATAACAATTTAGTCTGTTTTTTCCACAATATCTTTGTGTTTACACTCCCACCAGCAGCCTCCAGCGCTGTCCAAACAATCGCAGGAAAAAGTCCCAGAACAGTACAGTGCTGTAGCTGTATCTTTCTTTAGAACTCTTTGGATTGGCTCATACGTGTGTTCACATGCTCTTAATGTGAGAACGTACTCTTTAGAGAACAGCATCACAAGACTGGCCTCAGCTGGGAGTGAATACATGGTCATACAGGCAGCACATGTCGATCAATAGACCGCCAGCTGAGTCATCTACACAACACATCAGGCCGATTGTTCCTATTGATCACATCGAATAGACCAATTTCTTCATATTGATTAGTCGCCTCAGCAAATGTATTGTGTATTTTCCACTTGGTCATATTTCTCTACTCATTTTGTGGTGGAAAAAGGCACAAAACTGTACCGTATTTGTTTTAGTTTTATAATAGAAACAAAAGCATGAAGTGCACAGGCTTGACTATGACAACAAATGATCTGTGGTAACTTTTTAGAAATGCACGGACCAATAAGAGAAACTAATGCTGTTTTAGTTCATCCCAATAATGATGACAAAAAGCCCCTACTTGAATTTTGGGTTTCATCAGAATTGGTTTTATAAGGTCATAATACAAACCATCTTATTACCATTTTTGAATTGTCCTAAATCATGCAAATCTATATCCTTTTAATTAATTAGGAAGAAATATATGTTGTCAGGTCTCTTTTAATGAGGTAACTCTGCAGGCACAATATAGACAAGCCATTTTAAGTACCTATAATGCTCCAATACAGTTTGAACATTGACGCTGGGCTTTGTTGTACTGAACAGATCCGATCAGTTGACCTTGTTCTTCCTCCTGTCCGCGCATATATACTGTCGGTTGTGTTAAGCCCAGCACTCAAATGTGTAGGATGAAGGACCGGAGGAAGTACATTGTGACCATCTTTGCACTCTACTGTCTGAGTGTTCACACCTCGGCTGCGAATTCATTTTCACACAGATCCCACGGTCGGAGAGAGTTGGAAATGAGAGGCAGTGTCCGTGTTGGATTAGCAGACTGTTACGAAACCAATCCTACTTCATCTCCCCATATCCTTCAGAATTGTATTATTTGTCCCTAATTGTCCCCTCTTTATTTGTAGGGCATTTTCTCACCACAACTTCACTGAATTTATGTCTGTGCCTTCTTCTTACTCCCCGATGCTTGCACCATTAGAATATCATACAAAACGTGCCAAACCCAAAACTTTGCCTTGCACTGGTTGGGACTTGTTTGTTGCCTGGCACAAAGTGTTATAATTTTTTTTAATCTCATCTGTCAAAACTGAAACTGCATACTTGCATGTTGGCAAATAGCCTTTTTTCTCAGGAGTTACATGGGTGACCCTGGTATTTTCTGTCGCAAGGACTTCAGCGTTTAGAGCAGACAAACACAGGCGGCGTGTGAGGTCACAGCGCGTCATCATTTAATGGGATTATACTGACGGCTCCTCAGACAGCATGTGGTCCACTGTAAACAAATACACTCGGGGAGGTTCCTCTCCCAGGCACCAACAGAGCTTATACATGAATTATATGTGACTGTCGACAGTTTTTTAGGATGATTATTTGGAAATAATATGAATGATATCTTTATTGTCCCTGTGGGGAAATTTGTCCTCTGCATTTGACCCATCCCTCAGCAGTGGGCGACTGCAGTGCATCATAATATCATGTAATATCACACAAAAAAGACATTGATATTGTAAACTGTTAAATCAGGGTATATTTGACAGACATTTAACATTTGTCTGATAATGAAACCTCTACTAATACATTTAGACTTTACTTTATTTTACCAGAAAGTCCAATTTATATAATACAATATTATTTATATTATATTGTCTGAATATTGTTATTGAGATCCTCCAAAAAAGATATTGAGCTATTTATTTTTGTCAATACCGCTGTAGGATTTTGCCTATTGTGCATATACCTTTGGGTTTTTTGGGGAAAACTGAGTGCTTAGATAAAACTCACCCAGACACGGGGACAAACATGAAAACCCCACACAGATGTGGCTCTAAATGAATGTTTAGTTTTGAGGTCGGCTGTAGTCAGCATCACAGAAGTTACAAAATACAGTTAGTAGTGGTAGAATTGTCCAAAACAATGATATCATGATTTTAAACAGCCTAGATCACCATTTCTATTTGATCGCGATTCATGTACATTTAGAATCTTTATCTTGTCTTAAGAGTAAACTAAAGCCATCTCGTTCTTTTGAGGGGTCACACTTCACTACTATTGGTCACATTAACCTGTCACTCTGGGCAAGACACAGACATGACCATCAGGAAGAGTGGGTGAGGAAGAGTATCTGTGAATGAAGCTGCTTTAAACAGAAGTAGTGAGTCACAATATCACAGAAATAGCGTATTGTCACAGGGATCAGATCACAACTACATTTTTATCGCCTTATCACCCCCCCTTAATATCAGTGTTGTTACTAAGGTGCAATGTATGGTTATAACAGAGTGACAAAAGCAATTTGTGGGGATAAAAAAACAAAAGAGACATCAGTACCATCTGTTCTTCAGGTTACGGTGCTGACAGTGACAATAGCAGTGCGAGTGGTTCATGCACAGCAAATGCAATCATTTGTTATTCAGTTTTTATCACTTCAGGTAATTGTGTTGAAAGGAAATTGTGCGAAATTATATTGGTTTATTCATGACCACACATGTTTGTGTGTTGTAGGTGCAGAGTGTCCGACAGCCCAAAGATGTGGCCCTCCACCTTTGTGCTTAGCTGCTGTTCTCCAGGGGGCGTCTAACTCACCCAAAATCATGATGAAAACTGAACCATCAGGAGGCACTGGGACCTCCGCCGGGAACAGCGGAGGGAATAGTGGGAACATCAGCCTGCGCAGTGCCTCTCCTCATCGGAACGCTTACGAGGCAGGGTTAGCCGCACTCAAGAAGGCCACCGATCATCTCAACAGCACCACGCCACGCGGAGCCAAACCTGCCCTCCTGCCCCGCCCGAGCGAGAGGGGCCGCAAGTATGGATCAAACGTCCACCGCATCAAGAACATGTTCATGCAAATGCAGTCACCTGGCGATGAGGAGGACGGGAAAGCTATTGGTAAGACAAGGGTTTGGTTGGCAGTGACTTTGGCCAATGTTCAAGAACAAAGGTCACATTACCTGTTCTAGGATTCCCCCCAATTTGTAACTGTTTTCAAATGTTATTGTCAACACTACTATGTAAATAACAAAATATAAGAACTTCAGGAGACAGCATTCACCTGGATAGTGTCAATATGTTAAGTAAGTAAGAAAATGGTGCTGCCCTGGAGTCGAGTGGTTGAGGCAGAGCACGCATATGCCAGGCTCCATGTGCAGCCGGCCGCAGTGTCGTGAGATCAATTCCCGACTCCGACAATTTACTTCATGTCCTCCCTTCTCTCTCATCCCCCATTTCACACTACTTTTCTGTCATTAAAGTCTACGGGCACAACATCTTTAAAAGAACAAAAAGTCAATAATAACGAATATTGGGTAGTGCTACTTTTAAAAGTAACTCGTTAAGTTACCCCGTTACTGCGCTGGAAAACTAACACATTACGTTACTGCGCTACTTTGTTATAAAAGTAACGCGTTAGAGTACTATTGCGTTACCAATAACATTGACAAGGCACTGACGCACAACACACCACACTTGTTTTAGCACTGTAGTTAATTTCAATCCAATTCACTACATCACGTTACCCCACATTTACTCCTCAGCTACAAAATAGTGGTTATAACAAAGAAGAATGAGTTTTTCAGAGCGTGCATCTGAAGTTTGTTTTTCTTTGGCGTGAGGACAAGACTCCCTCGTGGCACAATGCGCATACTCACAACACACCGACACAAGAGTTTTCCGCCGCAGCCCACTCTCTACTCAGCGGCTGGGAAACAAACCTGGCTCTGGGATTGTGGTGACGAGATGAGTCCTGCAAAGAGCTGATGACCTAACCAAAACTAATGCATTACTGATTCGAAAAAGTAACTAGTACTTGATTACATTGGTGCACAAAACAAATGCGTTCCTCGTTACTCCCAAAAAGTTATTTGCGTACTCTTAACACGTTACCAGCTAACGCATTACCACCAACTCTGATGATAACACAAGAAGGGCTCCCTTTAGTATTGTTGAACTGGTGTATAAACCTTGCTGCGAGGCAGAAGAACCACTGTGCACCCTAAAAACAAGTGTAAACAGTGTACAGAAGCGAATGTTGGATTTCAGTCAATGGGCCCCAGCAAAGCTCTTCAGTCATGCAAATGATCCATATAATAATAATTGCTTGTGTGTTGCAGGTAAAGATCAGGATGTGAAATTAACGTTAACCCGGACGTCCGGCCTCAGCGAGCACGTTGACCACAGTGCCCTTCTCAAAATGGGCAGCACAGTGTCTGAAAAAGTCAAAGCCGAAGGAATGGGCTCCTCCAAACTTCAAGAGACGAGACGGATCTTCGAACAGCGAGTGCTGCAGGTTTGAACTTAGTTTTGAATGGCCAGCCACCTTAACAGGGTCATGTTATTGCATGTAGTATCTAAATGTGGTCAAACCTGCTTTGGTGATGTTTGACTAGATTTAATATATTAAAGTATATACCAGATCTGGAAAAAAAGTTAATTATTCTGCCACATGTACAAAGTCCAGCTTTTGTGTGGATTTTAAATGATTATGATTGAAAATAACTTAAATTTAAACAGTTTCACAAGAGTGAATAAATGGTTGTTTCTTAGGAGAAGCAAGCAGCCACCAACCGAATCTTGTTGAAGAAGGAACGTGCATCTGGGTTTCAGGACAGTCGCTTGGACGTGGTGGCTCGATTCAACGGCTCTACAGAGGCACTGGACCGACTGGACGACCCGCCCGCTCCTGTGCCCGCCTCCATCCCAGCTCCTGAAGATGTGGCAGGCCCCGGAGACGCAGTTAGTCCCACCGTGAGCCAGCTCAGTGCCGTGTTTGAGAAGAGCAAAGGACAGCTGCAGAACAACTACCTCCCACAGCGCCGGTCGGGTCCCGCATTAGGACCAAAACCTAAACCTCCCCCCAAGAAGGACGCTTTGAAGAAGGTGAGCATGTCTGGTTTCTTATTGAACTAATTGCATCAACTCTGAAAACATGCACTGTGATCGGGATGTACAATTTTGAGCAATTTATCCATCAAGAATTGCCAATACAATTTACAGTTGTATTCTTTTCTTGTTTTAAACACGTCCAGAAGCATTACTACATATCTTTGAAAGAAGAGTGACATATGATCTGCTGCTAAACCAATACAAGAATCCCATGCATTTCAAAACATGTTTGTAGAGCTCTAAACTAATTTGTATGTTCTGTACGTAAGGAGACAGGGTATTTTGTTGTTTGCAGAGTAAATTAGGTTAATTAAATAATTGCTGTCTTGCAATTTGCTAATTGCACCTATTCAAATTGCTATACTATTATTAACTGGCTTTTTTTTACCACACAAAGTATATTATTAATTAATACTTATTAATCAATTAATTATCCAGTGTATAAAACATGCTAAATGCCTTATATTGTTATGTCTATCTTTGATAAAGGTGCTGGCACCAGGTAAAGAGGGTGCAACAGAGCAATGTACAGCGGTGACGAACCAGGAAGTGCCAGAAACATTATCCAGTTGTCAAGCGGACTTAGAGGGAGCTGTGCAGAGTGTGGAGAAGGACAGCAGTGTAGTGCCTGAAATCCTCGTGAACAACTGCTCCTCCTCTGTGCCTCCTTCTGTCACTGTGACGTCAGCCAGCTCCTCCGAGGAACAGCCCGAGTCCAGGGACAAGGGCTCCAGCACAGAGCCCATCATCATCGTGGAGCACTGTGACGCCAACGGCAGCTCTGAGTCCGACGGGGCCACGCTGGTGCAGGCGCAGGTCCACGCCGCCTTAGAAAACGGACAAACCGAGATCCCAGCTTCACCGGAGCCGGACAGGGCTGAGGACGAGGAGGAAGGGAGGGAGGATTACTCTGAGGGGGATCTAGTGGACATCAGTGCGTACAGTGGCATAGGGGAGGATGACTCGGGGGGCAGCCAATTAGATGATGATGACGAGGAGGAGGAAGAGGAGCCGTATCAACCTGAGAGCAGCAGCCATGAGATCCAAGGACTTCCAGAGGAGGAGGAGCCCCCACCGGCCAATCGGAAGATCAGGTTCAGCACGCAGCCAATCAAGGTGGGTCATTTCTTATTGTAATAAAGCTATTCTAACAGTTTTGGTCTAAAGGACAGACAGGCTATTAGCTATTAGCCTTTGGCTGTTTATGCTGGTTGTTTACAAAGTTACTAGACACCTTTTCCCCTGAAACACACAATAACCATGTTGCAGACACTGAACAGGTGAATGAGCATGTGCTGTTGTCATACAAGCCGTCAACTCTTAATTTGTTGTTTATCCTTTGCACATTTTAGGACTTGACCTAAATTTGTAAGTCTCATCTTAAAAACATAATTTATAAAATTAGAATAGAATATGTTTAAAGCCATGTCGTTTTTTTGGACTGGAAAGGAACTTTGCTAAGTCAGTCAAGTGTAGCTGGAGATTACCCTGCAGAAGCACTTCCTGTGTGGTTTCTATGTCTGTCTGGAGGCTGAAATGACCAAACCCTGACAAAGCTCCACTTTAACTCTCAGAAAGCCAATATGTCTCAGATTTGACACATTTCTACAGCTGTAAATTAATCAATTTAAAATTATGATTTCAATTATTACTCTATTACAAAAATGCTGGAATTTAAAACAGAACTAAGTAACTTCGGTTCAGAATTATACGTGTGCTCGATCTGCCCCTCGATTAGGTCCATACTCTGGGTAGCAGCTATACACCATTGTAAATGTTTTAATATTTTAACACATTTCTTAACTTTCTTTAATACATTTTCCACTCTATCGCATCATACTCTTTGAGGATTTTTGCTGATTTAGCTTTAAGATTTCCTTGTGACTCGTATCTAAACTCCGCGGCCTACGTTTGAGCACCGATCGTGATTTAAGCTTGTTTAGGTACGGTGTGCATATTTCTCTGCCACACCCCATTTACCTCCGCTCCCGTCCAGCCCAGTGTGGCACTCATCTGGTGCAGCCGAGCAGTGGCAGGTCCTGACAGGCTGGAGCTGTCAGACTGTCACTGCAGTGTGAGCTTTGAGGACGTAAAAATCAAGCGTCTTTTTGTCCCATTATCCAGTGATGGAGAAGGACAGTGTATTTCCCATCATGTACTCAAAATCTTTTTTTTTTGGATTGATTGATGGAACATTTTGTATGTTGGTATGGCAAGTCAGTTTGGCAGAAGTGTTGTTTGGGCCTTTGGCTAATGTGTGCCTTCTATTGTCATGATACTAAAATTGAAATTGCGATATTAAGAAATAGTCTTGATACTTGATACCAATTTGCCACACAGATAAAAAGAGTCACTCTCATTTTTAACACAACATGCTAGTACTTTCTTTATGTTATGTGGTCTTATACTGGTTCTGATGATGATCATTCTAAAACTGTGAAGAAGGGTACCATTTTGTGCTGTTTATGTGAATTTAAAATATATAAAGTATCTAGTTTTGATACTAGTTTTAGAATCAATTAGTTTAGTAATTTTCTATACTTTTGACAATCCTAATGCTTTCCACATGCAGGTCTTAAATAATTCAAACTTTAATTGCTAAAAGTTTAGTGTTACTACCGTATTGAGCTCACTACTAGTAGAAGGGAATATCAATTTACAAAAATGTATTCCCTTACATGCTGTGACGTCAAAGTAAGGTGATAAAATAAGAGAAGCCCAGAATATAGTTATTTAGTTCCACTTTTGATGATCAAAGTACAAGTACTGAGAAAGCGTTGTTTGTTCATGAAGGTTTGAACCACAGTCAGCAGCAGCAGCAGCAGCAGCAGATTCAGTGCAATTATGCAGCCTTGATCTTATCTCAGGCTCAAATAATTTATACAAACAAACAAATAACTTTACATTACAAACATTAGCAACTTCCATTCAAAACACACACACACACACACACATACACACACACACACACACACACACACACACACATACATACACATTCCATACGAACATAATATTGTATACATTTCTTATGACACGAAATATCCTTCTGGTACAATCAGGTTGCCTCTGATAATGCTGTACTGATCACTACTTGTTATAAATGTTTAAAATGAGTCAAATAGTCTATTTGCTTCTAAAGCAGGAGCTCTGATGCTGAAATGCGCTGACAGCATGCGTGTGAGTAAAGCGTGTGCAGGGAGAGTGCTTTCTGGGGATTTAGATCTGATACATGTCTCCACATCACAGATAGTTGTGTTGCAGGGACAAAAGAGCTTCTCTGGTCCAGACATGTGTGTACATGCTGTAACACTCTGTTCTTTATTGTTTCAACATCTTCAAGTTCAGCAAAAGAAAAAAAATGAAACTAAAATACACTCCACCATTGTGAAGCAACTGGGACTTCCTCCTGCAGAGAAAGCGATCTGTGCGTCGCAATGAGAGGTAGAAAACCACTGTTGGACAGAAATGTTAGATGCACAGCAGAAATTTTACATTGGTAACAGTTTTAGAGTGGAAAAGGAAGACGTTTGTGGTGCGGATTCTTGTTTTGCCCAAAGCCGAGCCAAATCCTGCACCATCCTGTAACTGTGATATTCCAAAATATATGAAAGATTTAGGGTTAGTCATATGCTACTTAATATAACAAGAGCATTGACCTCTGAACTGTTCTTTGCAGGTCTGACGTGGTGCAATAAACTCTTTGAATGAATGTACTGTATAATTGTAATATACACATTTCACGCTCTGTATTCTGACTTCACATCGCACGGTTAAAAACATTCATGATCTCTTCATAGAAAATGGTAGCTCTTTGAAGCATTTTTCTTATGTTTCAATCTGTTTCCTACACCTTAAAAACCATCTTGCCCCGACTTGCTTCGACACACACACACACACACACACACACACACACACTGCGGTTTATAAACAAGTCTACCTCTGTAAGTTTCTGTGAGAGGTGGAATGTGGATGGGTGTGTTTGTTTTCCTCCTCGGCGCACACCTCCACACATAAACATGCCCCGTACAGAGGAAGGGGATGATAAGAATTACCTACTGGGGCCAAAAATGACACCTGTATAGTTGTTGTTTTTATTATCCTTTTAAGGCAAGGCAAGGCAAGTTTATTTGTAGAGCACAATTTGTACACAAGAGAATTCAAAGTGCTTCACACAACAGGTAAAAAAGTGCATTCAAATCACAAAGACATGACAGAAATCACAAAAACATACATAATTTAGCCATTCACCTGACCCTTACTGGCATTAACCCTCTCCAGATACCATAACCTATGTTCGTATATGAGCAAACCCCATTCATAGAGCTACTGGTGTCCCATTCCAACATTACTGCTGTTTGCTGAAATACATTGGAATGAGTGAGTTATAAATTAACAGCCTTCAGCATAAACAGTAGCACTGTGTCTCATCTCTGCCTTGTGTGCTCGTCACATCAATTATTATCTGAAGGGAAGTCCTGAAAAAATGCCCTGATTTCATGTCATTAGTGAGAATTATAAAGTCAGTGCATATAGCAATTTGCAAATGATACTAAACTGAAAGAAAAACAAAACATTGGAAAACTTCATTAAGTGAAAATAAAAATTGGTTTTGGCAATTTTGCTAATTATACTAAAATAATAAGCTTTAACACACAAAAATGTAGCTTGACCCCAACAGGTTCTAACTAAGTTCAATCATGCTAAATGTTAAATATATGATTTATGTATGCAAATCAATATTGAAATGTGTTTAGTACATTGGTTCTGTCGACGCTGCAGTGTTCTGTGAAATGAAAGCTGCGCTGCTTGTTGTAACGTTGAAGGTTAGCTGCTGTTTCAGAAGGCCCCACGCACGCACTTGAACGGCTTTAAAGTTACTCAACAGGAAGGAAATGTGACAACAGGAAGCAGTTTGACAATCACGCCTTCTGACCCCATTTGGGCTCGGAGTAACCATCCATATCGAGAACGTTTAAAGTAAGATGTGGCTAACGCTGCCTCCCAATACGAATTCTAACGCTATATAACCCTTACACACTTATAGCCCGCCAGACAAGAGCGACAGACCAAAAAGTACTACTGCGGGCTATTGCCAAACTCGCAGTGGGCAAGCCCTGTGGTAACCATGGAAACCGAATCATGTGAGCACCGGCATGGTCACAGGGGACAGATGCGGCCGACCCTTTTCTTCAAGAGGGGGGAGGGGTGTGAAGGAGAGGGAGAGGGAGAAAGGTGGGACATGAATCACACGGCTCTATGATTTATTAATGCATTCAACATGAAAGCGCACATCACGGTGTATTTTTAGACGGACAAGGCATGTTATTTAATGCGTGGGTGTATTCCCCAGCAGAGGCGCAGCACGGCCTACGAGAGGGCCCAGCGTTTAGGACTGTAACCAGTAACTACAGCAGCGTAAAATGGGAAGTCAGGACAATACGGCCATTGTGAGCCGGGCAGTTAAAAAGAAAAGATTATACGGTTTTGTTTCGCATTCAAAACTATCGCTGTAATAGCTGATGCACATGCTAACCTTCCATTGTCGTTATTCTTAGGAACATGGGATCTGCATATGTAATCAGAGGTATACATAATTAGGAGGCAAGCAGGTTTGTAGTTGCAATTATGTATTCTATTTTTAGTGTATTAGCGTATTATTGTTTGTTGATGAAATAGAAGTGTATTTCCACCATAAACTAGTCTACTTCTGCACCTTTTTGTTTTGACATCATAGACTTCCTGTTGACCATAATAACTGATGTGTCCTCATCTTGATTACTGCTTTAATTTGTGACTAACTGTAATTTGTGACTAACTTTTTGTTAGATGTTGACACATATACACAAACTGAGCCTCTTGTGGTGACGTGGGCTTTCATGTTTTTCATTCAATGTCTGAAATCTGACGTTTGACCTGCGACCTTTGCCCTCTGCAGGTGTTCGCGACGTACTCGAACGAGGACTACGACCGGCGTAACGATGACGTGGACCCGATGGCGGCGTCGGCGGAGTACGAGCTGGAGAAGAGGGTGGAGAAGCTGGACCTGTTCCCCGTGGAGCTGGAGAAAGGTGAAGACTCTGAGCCTGTTATGTAACTCACACACACTGACAGGGCTGCCACCCACTGTCTGTCTGCTCCAACTCCATTATCCCCCTCACAGGATTAAACTTAGCGCCGATTAGCCCCATTAGCTGCTAGTAATTCTAAGCACAATGGCTTTGAGTGAGTGACCAAGTGTGACGGCTGCTCTCACTGCCAAAGAGTAAAATAAAATGGGTCTCTTTCATATTTGGACGTTTGTTTATTCAGCCTCTCCAGCAACATTAGGTGGAGTAGCAAACAGATAATCTGCCATTCTTGTAATCATCACTAGGGGCACTGTAGAGTCACCTCTTCATCTTCATCTTTTTCTTGTGTGCCCAAGCATAAATGAAGGCTAGTTCATTGGTCATTGCTCCCTGGAGTGGGCGGGGTTTGTGGAACCAATAGAAGATTTCTCTGAGGGCGGTACTCGTGTGTAGTCATGTGTTTTCAGTCAGATTCTGAGGAAACACTGCAGCTGTTTGCGACTCAACATTTTGAGAAGTTGCTGTCAGTAGTTCTCCCAAGCTTAATGTTCACTTCACACTAAAGATCTTGCAATCTGTATCTCATTTGTGGTGAACTCTATTTTGACCTCCACCAATCAAATGCGCCTTATGTCACAAGTTGGATGGTTTGTGCCGCTTCTCGTCGGAGAATTCCCATTTCTCTGACTTGAGCAAACAACTCATGTAATGTGTTCATGTGACACTTCCTCTCAGAAATATAAGATGTATGCGACACCACACGAAAGCAGCATCATTCACGATAGTTTTACAATTATTGAGACCGTGACTAATAATTTCACCTTAATTTCATTCACAATTTGAAATCCACATTCCTCTAGTATCTGCCCATGTTATCAAACTTCCCAAATGGTTAAGTAAAGTTAGTGTGACATGAACAGTCAGATAAAAAAACAAAAAAAAACACTTAAGTATTCACTTAATTTTGTGTCAAATATTCTCTCAATTGGTAGAAAAGGTAGTCATCTGGACATCGATTATTTACAACTTACTTTTCACCTTTCATTCAAAAATCATGGACCACTCTTGGACGACTTCTCCAATTACTCTTTTGTTGAATAATCACAATTATGGATTTATCTTGACATTTCTAGTTCTGAGGCCAGAGAAAACAGGATTTTTTCACAAAGAACAATACACTTTGGGTGTAATTTGGTTTAAAAAGTCACATTTGCATAATATAGTCATATTTTTGATTGTGACATTTTGAACGTGTGTTTATTTCCACAGACAGCGATGGCCTGGGCATAAGTATTATTGGGATGGGCGCAGGAGCCGATATGGGGCTGGAAAAACTGGGTATCTTTGTGAAGACAGTGACGGAAGGAGGAGCAGCGCAAAGGGACAGCAGGTACAGTACATGACTTTCACTGAACACAAAGTATACACTACAAGCTTGTCTTCGACTGTCGGCTTTAGCATGTTTGTGGCTTATAGATATTAATAGACATGTTTTTGAACACAGCATGACTTGAGCAATGTTTTAAAGTATATATAGGCTATAAATGCAAATAATGAAGAAACTAAAATAAACATACTCACTGAACATGAGCCGAAACTTTGTTGGTGGTTTGTGGCGTGAACTAATATTTTACAGGCAATGTAAGGTAAATTAATTCTGAACCACACAACTCTTCTCTGTTATGTTTTGTTAGTTGCATAATGAAGTAAAAAAAAAAAAAAAAGCAAAATTAATTTAACTTTGTATGTAAACACCTTATTCCAAGCAGGACATAATCTGAGAAAACAATAACGCTGGCAAAAGTTGTTGATTGATTTTTCGGTTGTTATGTTTGTGTGTAGGATTCAGGTGAATGACTTGATAGTGGAAGTGGATGGGACCAGCCTGGTTGGTGTGACCCAGGCCTTCGCCGCCTCTGTTCTCCGTAACACATCTGGCGTTGTCAAGTAGGTCCTTTTCCGCATTCGTACACAGGATGTTTGCCGATCTAGTTATTGTGTGGGAGAGTAGCTTTTGCATTTCGCTTTGGGTGGGTCGTCCCTGTCTGTGTTTGGACTTGTACCGCAGGAGTTATTGCGTTGTGACTATGGTGGGTGCTCGCAGGTTTGTGATTGGTCGGGAAAAGCCAGGGGAGCAGAGCGAAGTGGCCCAGCTGATCCAGCAGACGTTGGAGCAGGAGAAGTGGCAGAGGGAGATGATGGAGCAGAGATACAAGCAGTACATGGATGATGAAGATGAGGTAAACAAATAGCCCCAAGGAGATCTATTTTGTTATGTGAAATACAGTCCATTTTCACCCCCTTGTGGTCAGTGATAATACAGCAAGACAATTTTGTCTTCATTTTAACACATTTTAACATGAAGTAAAATTGTATCTTTAACAGTTCCATCCCATTTTTCTATGTTGAGGATACATAAAGATGGCATTTGACTTATTTACCTTGCATTTATTTTATTCCAGGTGTTTTTATAGCTAAAAATTACCTTGAAAAACACATTATTTTTAATTTTATTTTAAAATTTGAATAGGGTCGCCTTTCTAATCTGGCATACTAGTATCACCTGCTTGTGTCCAAAGAGATAGTTTAATATTGTACTGTGGAACATTACAGGCAAAGCATTTACATCTCCATAGAGACAAACTGGTGGCAGGCTCCTAATCTCCATCTGTAGCTGTGACAGTGTACTCTTTGTCCATCCAAATCTCATTTTGATGCAATGGGTCATTTTGTAAAAGAGATCTTGTCTGATTTACAATGACAATCCAGGAATTTAATTTGAAAAAGGGATTTACCGTTAATATTTATTATAAGATTATCCTAATATGTAATCAAACTTTGTCATAATATTTGTAATTACAAAAATGTCAATTTCAGTGGTTTTAAATGAATGTGCTGCACCACATTTGACAAAAAATAATAATTAAGGTCATCTGTATTGGTTTCAGATGACACTACAAAATTCTAGGCCTATAATGTTAAGATGGAGGCAGGTCAAATGTATGTGCCAATTGTTGGTGTTGTACACGAGACCCTGGACCTAATGACTAATATCAATCTGTTTTTAGCTTTTCCTTTTGATATTTATTATGCACAGAAAACTGCCTCCTGATCTCCATCAGTAGGTGTGACAACATCCTTTTCTAACCAATATATTTCCCATTATTAAACGGATGAAGTCTCATCCCCGACCTCCACCACACCATTGTTATTAACACCAGCGTACAAGGATATTAAAGTCACAGCTCCCAATATGATGCACACTGTTCTTATCTCGTCAGAGCTGGAGCTACATGGATACCACAAAGCAATACTTTTATATTTAATCTTGTCTCTGCCGTTTTATGTTTCTGTCAACATGGACAAGACCTAATGCGAAGTTAATTTGTTTAGTGTTGCTAGAGAAAAACCTGGAGGAGTGTGGTTGGCAGCCAGGTATTGATTGAGCAGAGCCTTTTAGCCGAGGACATTTAGCGAGGCTAACTGCTATAGCCTGTCTCCATCACTTCATCTGTAATGTCATACTCAGACTGTGGGCTTCCTTTGGGCTCCCTGCCACTTGCTCTCTTTAAGATGACACATACTCAGACCATTTCAGTTACACAACTTCTTTAGAGTGAGTGACTGTTGCTCCAGTTTTACAGTCTTATACCTACAAAAAACATAGTATAATTTTGTGTTGAAAAGAACTTTGTCTAAAAAGAGAGTGTTTTAACTATCATTGTTGTATCGAAATTGGAGAATCAAACCTTTTCTTTAGCATCAAGGTCAAGTATGGAATGTTTGTATTGTGACAGCACTAATATAATCTCACAGTAAGGTCATGTGTTTTTGTGCTTAGACAGGAGAGTATGCCACAGATGAGGAGGAGGAGATGAGCCCAATGTTTCCAAACTCCATTGAGGTTTTTGACCTGGCAGAGCACGAGGCCACACTGTCTCCTGTGGAGCTGGACCCTGAGAAACTGGCACACAAATTCAAAGAGGTATCAACAAATAAGCCTATTTTACTGTTGACGAGTGATGTGGGTGACAAATAATTGCAGAGCTAGTTTAGTTGATACAGGCATTTGTACTGCAATGCAATATTGTGGTATCCTTGAGCAAGACACTTCACTTACATTTGAATTGAATGTGGCTATATAGTCTGAGGCACTTGTTTATGGTTCACCTATGAATTTAACCATTTCATTTTAAAAAGCAAAACAAATAACATTGTCATTGTTTATAGTTTGTATGAAAACATTTTGTTGTGATATTTTCCTGTAGCTCCAGATCAAACATGCTGTAACCCAGGCTGAAGTCCAGCTGCTCAAGAGGAAGGTGAGCACTGATTTGAATTCTCATACACAGTAAATGCACTGGATGAGTCCTGTGATGGTGCCCACACAGAGAAATGCACTAACCGTGTTCTGACACGACTCACAGCTGGCTCACGCGGAGCAGGACCGGCTGCGTTGGCGGATGGAGCGCGCTCAGTTGGAACAAAGCATCAGAGACAGTAAAGAGCGCATGGAGAAGCTGGAGGGCTACTGGATGGAGGCTCAGTCTCTGTGCAAGGTAATACAAGCACAGCAAATACAGTGTAAGATATGAATGTGCCCAATGCTATGTATCTATTTGAAATGACAAAAAGATATAATTGGCTTTAGCATATTGTAGGTTTTTTTGTTGCTGTTGTAATGTAATGTATCTGTCCTACATACCTGGAGGGCTTTGATTCATGCGATTGGGTTTTGTAAACCTGCAAGCTTAGTAAAACTGCAAATTGAGCCCGTCTCCTTCGCAAAATGCTTGCCCCTCTCTTGCAGATGCGCCATCTTGTTCTGTTAGTGCATCAGGTTGCTTCCATGTGTAATTTAATTGAAAAAATCTGAATAATGATTCTCTCACAGCAATAAATCTACTAATATGTTATGTTTGTTTCTTGTTGGACAGGCTGTAGATGAACATCTAAAGGAAACCCAATCTCAGTATCAAACCTTGGAGCGGAAATACAGCAAAGCTAAAAGACTGATCAAAGAGTTCCAGCAGAAGTAAGATTTATACAATAGACTGTAAGTGATATTGAATGATGTCCAATAGGCTGTGTATGCTTGTGCTTCAGGGAGGCTGAGTATCTGAAGAAAGAGGCTGAGCAGCAGCAGGTGCAGGAGCAGAGCCAGGCCACTCACGAAGAGGAGACGGTCAACCTCCAGGAAAAGGTTTGCCCATTATCACGTGACAGCCGCACTATTTGGTTTAAAGGGGAAAAAAACACTGTAGGTCAATAACATGCAATTCTCATGGAAAAGTCACTGTGTGTATTTGCGTATTAGAAAAAGTAACAATTTCAGGATCCAATTTCTTTATCGAAAAGGTGCACCATGTAACTTTTCTGGTGGAGGGTCTGCCACCTGCTTATCTCCATTGCTTTGACTTGAATATTCCACAATATGGCATTAAACGTATCTGTCTCCGTGGAGGCAAGCAGGCCAAGTTACAGGTCTTAAGAATGCATGTTTTTCAAGGTATTTTCTTTAGCACTAAGACAGATATGTGAAATGCCATCCTGTGCAACATTCTAAGCAAAGCAATAACAACAAAGCATGCAAACTACTACAGTCATTTTAAACACGACATACATGAAGCCTGTCCTGTGCCAGTGCTTCTTAATCACAGAGACGTTCATGCTCATGTTGCTAATGCATTGATTCTATTGACTGGGCTCTGTCTAGACACAAAATGCTCTCTTATTAATGTTTTTCATTCGTGACTGTTTCAAGTACGTCAGATTTGAATTCCTCATCTATTTATACATTTGTTCCTTAAAATACTGAACGATTTCCTGCCGCTGTGTCCTCAGATATGTGACTTGGAGACCAAAGTGGATGCCCTGAAGACTCCAAACTCCTCCTAGAATTTTGCTGTCCAAAACTGAGGAAGAACGCTGCCTTTGTTTTTGTTTGTCTGCTGCAACCAATCCAGTACCGAGCTGGGAACTGGACTTCGACTCGACAACACACACAGCATACAGCCCCCTACACACCAATAACCCACAATGCATCTCCTCTCACAAGATCCAGAATCATACTTGCGTGTCTTCCTGGCAAAGAGCTTGGCAATCAACATGGAATATGGAGTATTTTATTCTTGGACTTTTTCACAGCATGTTTAAGCAGGGATCCTATTATGACTTCTGGCTCGTCACAAAGTGCTTTACAGAGGAACAGGCTGAAGAAGACGACTGGCCACTGGATTGCTGTTGCCATACATTTTTGTGAACTATAATACAAAATGGCTACCACGTTTTTACGGACAAATTGTGTGGCCGAACCAAATCCAGGGACTTATTTACTTAGGTCTGTATCCAGCCTAAACTAAAGCAATGGGAGGTGCATTGAAAACATGGTGGTATGTTATTTGTACATATTCTGTGTATTTAAAGCATTTAGGTGGGTAGGAAAGTAGGACACAACAGGAATTCATCTCTTGACATAAATGGCAAACAGGGTGTGACTTCAGTGGTGTATATACAACATGTGTTTACTGAATGAATTGTGTTTTTACAGCCGCAAAAATGACAGTGAACCAATGCTACACACTACACTTTAACAACCACAAACGGATTCTGATTTTAAAAAAACGGCGCGACAATTTTCGAGTAATTACAGAAGGACAGGCTGAGCTAAAGTCATATTCCAGTTACATTGAGTATGTTAATGTGGGCTTTACAGAACAACACAAGAAAATACAGGAAAAAGCAACATTATACACATTTTATCGACAAGGTAATTTATTGTCTTTTTAATCAAACTAGTTCATTTTGTGCATGTAAACACACAATTCCAATTAGCAGATTCGTATACAGTCCCAGTGGCAATTTTATGGCTATAAATATAAAGTTAGTGCTTGACATGAAGAACAACTATAGGTATCCAACCAAATGTAATTCATGGGTTTGTTAATGTTGCAAGGTTCTGACTGGGTTAACACACATTTCTTCCACTTGTGCAGTATGATTTTAAAAAGGACAGGGCAGGTCTGATTCAAATCTCTTATTTGCATGTGGTGCTGAGTAGAGCAGTGCACTAAAATGTAGAACTAGTACATGTGTGTTACGTACCTCCACAAGATTTATCCTCAAAGTATTTTTGATTTCCTAGAAAAGGCTTGCTGGCCAAGCTTTGATTAGATTTTTGTAGATTCCACTGAAAACATGTCCAATCAATTTGAACAGAAAACATGCTTAAAGGCGCTGTGTGTACTTTTGTGATCTAGTCGAGGATCTACTGATTATAATAAAAAATGGCTTCTTTCTCACTAAATAATTACAGTTACAACCACTTACACACTGCACCTTTAAACTGATTCTTTTAGAGACTTTTTGGCATAAAAACATCGTGCTTCTCTGTAATTACCCCAAACCTTGTATATATGCATTTTCTGTCTTTATTAGTAAGTAAATATGTGGCCATACCAGTTTGATAACCAGTATTTGAGTTTGAATTGTACGCATTGAGCTCAAGATAAATGTGTTTTGCCTAAAAGCCTTTACACTAACTCTCCATTCATCAATTTAATAATATATCAAGGGTCAAAATTTTAAGTTTGTAATGTAACCGATTTGAAAGTGTAGCTTAACCAGAGTCATTCATTCATATGTATTTATATTTATTTAATATAGACACTGACCATTAGTATTAAATTTTGGGAGAACGTTTGTGCAAATAGAACAGATTGCTCAAAATGTTTAGAATGGTGGTGTTTTAGGGAACAACAATGAGCCATAACACACATATTCACATTAAACGGCTGTATACTTGTCATTTGACACTCTTTCCTATGTAATGCCTTGTCTCTACTCGCTCTGCTTGTCTAGCCGCTCCGAGGGATTGTAGCACTGACTGTAGATGGACTCTGCCTTTCAAAACCCCAATAAGCCATTGCATTGTGGAAAGGTGTTCAACATTATTGTTTTTGTCACTTCCTTATGCTTTAAATTGTCCTTGCTCTAAAATGTGCAGTTATCTGAATGAATTGTTGGTATTGACACTCTCTTGAGCAGGTGAATGGGTCTAGTGCCTTGTCTTGGTAATAGTAACAAAATCAAGTGAGAAGTGAGTTTTCTTATGCGTCGATCCATATCTTAAATCACACGTGTGGGCCACATTAATTGGGTATGTGTTTGAATGCACTTGCAATTATTGTGAATGAGATTATCGACTTGATTTGCTTTAAACAGTGTATCTAATAAAGTGGCCGCTTTGTGTATCAACAGAACAAATGAGGTAATGTATCCTATATGTCATAGACCAAGAGTAGGACAATCTTTTTCAAAACTCCACGTCCTCCTGCTGATGCCACCATGTTTGTCTCAACAAATGTGTCATGAGTTAATAAAGAAATAAATGAAATAGTGTGTTTCTCATATCTCAACAAAAGACAATGGTTTGAGTTTTGCACTATTGATCTTTATTTATCTTCAGTGCATAAAATAAATACAAAATATTTGGGACACCTGATACAGCGACAAAGACCTGCTTCAGTCAAAAAAAAACTAAACGTTTTAAACAAAGTTAAATTAGTCCAATATTTAATCAAATAACTCCCAAGTGTTTCATAGGTAGTTAATTATTAAATATCCAGAGAATATGGCCACTCACTTGGAAGCCGTGAAAAATGATTAATGGCACAAAATGAAACCATTTGACAAAATGGTTTATCTAAATTCCAGTTTAGCTTTAGCACGGGATACTTGAGTATTTGAGCAGCTAAGCACTATGGCAAACACCCATATGGCCAACTCATAGCTATGCAGTCGTGTCTAAAAGCTATTAAAAAATGAAAGAAATGAATGGTTTAGTATTTTGTAAGGTTTAGAGTACTGTAAAAACACAAATTGAGGTTTATAATTTAAAATTATTTGCTATATACAACATTGTTACGGGTCAACCTGCCATCTTTGCTTCCGTCTGCTCCTTAAAACATAAACATGCTTCAACTTGTGGAGAAAAAAAGAACGTACAAAACACTAAACCATTGAAAAAAACAAACACGCTTTTTTGTTATGGAAATTAGATGAATGAACCCAGATTTGATAGATTCAAATTGACAAAACTGTATCTGAAAAAGAGTGTTCTGAAAGTTTGTCCAAGGCACTGACACACTGCAGTACAACTAGTAACAATATTAAACAACAAAGACATTCCACACAAAGAGATGAGTTACAAATGTGTTAGTTATGGTAATAGAGGTAACAAGTACAAAGAGGGCAGTCATTGGCTCTTACTTTGAAAACTAGGGCTAAACCTGTTCTGTCCGAGTGCACGTTTCAGTCTGGGGTTTGCGTTAGTTTGTGATGGAGCTACAACATGAGCAGTGTTTGGCGTTTCGCTGAGGACTTCATTGGAGGTAGAGTGCATTTTAGTCATCCACTCCAATGTTGCGGAAAAGGTAGGACATGGACTCTCCATTGTGTATGCGGCGAATGGCCTCAGACAGTATCATACTGATGTCTACCGTCTTAATCTTTGGACACTGGAGTTTCTGCAGCTCATGGGGAATCGTGTTGGTCACCACCACCTACAAAACAAAAGCAAACACATTACAATTTGGCAGAATCCAAATCCAAATAATGATGCAGATTGATATTACTCTATTCATGGGTTTCAGTCATAAGGATTCCTTTATCATAACATGACCGCGCTCCACTGTCATAGCAATAACGCAATTCAAATCAAAATATATCTATTGAATGGGAAAGGTCTTCACATAATTTTCAAATAAAGAAGAAATCATTTGCCTGCTCTCCATAAATACGCAGGACACAAAAAACATACTGTCGATTTGTAATGCATAAAGCAATTAAATAGGTCAACAGTAGGCCATTTGTAGCAATTTTAACATGTGCAGCAGCATATGTCACATCAATTTGACAGTGTTCTAAGTTAAGCGCTAGGTTTGTCCATGCTGTGGTTGTAGCTGTAGCTGACCTCATCTATGGCAGACTCCTCGATGAAGCGCGGCGCCTCAGAGGACAGCAGTCCGTGTGTGGCCATTACGTAGATTTTGTAGGCTCCCCGCTCCTTCAAAGTCTCTGCTGCAGCAACAAAACTGTCCACGTCATCAATGATATCATCCTAACACACAAACATAAGGATTAGGCAATCCTCTGACCAGTTACTTCATACAGACGATAGCCCACATTCTCACCACTATGATAGCAATGCGTCCTCCTACATCCCCTACCACAGTTATAGGAGGCTTCTCTTTAGGGATCAGCACTGAAACAGACAAGACAAATTCTCTTAATTAAAACAGACAAACTGCTAACCTAACCAGAGCCAGATCGATATGTGCAGCACTCTTAATTGAAGTTCTTCACAAGATCAATCTGGATGGCCCTCGCTGAAAGCGATTAGAAAAAAACCAAATATTTCAAGTTGACAAGCGAACAAAAAAAAAAAATAACCCAATGCTGTCCTGTTATTGGTCCAATCTCAATCAAAGACTGGATTCTCAATTTTTGTGGAATTCATTTTGCTATGGAAGTTAATTAAACTGCCTGTTATACATTCACATTCATCTGCGTTTATTAGCATTTAGCGTTATTCAGTTCCACTCGAATCCTACGAACGACAACAGCGACATAGGGAGTGTACTCTGCAAGAGTTGTTGTGCAGTGGATCTTACATGGGATCTCCATGCTAGGGTGGATGGCACCAGTGGTTTTGACAGTGGGAGGAGAGTGTCGGCCGTCCACCTGGTCCGACTCTGCATCCTGCGCCTCACCATGAATCACAGCTATCCCCAAACGCAGACGCTCAGCAAAAGACTGTGCCCTAGGTTAGAACAAAGCTTACAAGTTTATATCAAGAGTAGAAACAAGAACACATCTATATAAATCTAACTACACAATTTGTGTCAGTGTGTCTAACAATTCTAGTTATAGTTTTCTGATTTCTAAGTGAATCAAGGAAAGGTATATATGCAAAGCCCACTTTAGCTCCACCCAGTGGTTATTGGAAATAGAACAGCAACATATCAAGATGAATGTCATTCCATTTCAGCACCAAAGTAATTACTATAATAATAAGTTGCCAAATTAATTGAATCAAATAGACATTTTACCGACCTGGCAGATTGGGCATTACTGTGACAAAGCCAGCAGTGCCACATGAGCACTAACACATTGGAATGTGAGTATATAAAAGCCCTATAGAGCCTGCTGATGGGAATACCTTTTCGCAGAAGCGGGAGATTTGGCCACTATCACTGCATTTCTATAGTCGGGAATCTGCAGAGGACAGAAGCATCAACTGTGAGGCCCATCAGTGGTGTAAAGTACGTGTGTGTATTGTACGTGGATGTGAGAAGCTCCAGTACCTCCTCCTGAATGTACTGCAGCAGGAAGGGCGATGCCCTCAGATTGTCCACTGGAATATTGAAGAAGCCCTGGATTTCTTTCTGATGGAGGTCCATGGTGATCAGGTGGGTCAGACCTTCAGAGAGAGCCAATATTACACAACCCAGGATTAGTGCTACTCACGAAACAAAAAAACAAAACAAAAAGGTGATTACTACATAATCAAAGTAATTAAACAAAGCTAATGTGGGCAAAGAAGGGATGACCGTTTTGAAACAGGCGATTCGACACAGTTTCGAAACTCCGAAGCGCATGAGTGTTGAAAGACTGCTCCAAAACACGATTCAAAATGTGCATGTCACGTGACTTGGACAAAACGAGGGTTCATGAACCCCTGTTGTTTCACAAGTGTTTCACAAGCGGGCATCCGTATCGAGTCTGTGTTGGATTGACAGGTGTTTCAGCAAATCACAAAACAGCACACCTCTCTCAACTTACTGCCCTCAAAGTTTAAAAAAGGTGTTAAAATCATCTGTCATTTGTGGGTTCTGTGAGAGGCAACATGTAGCAGCGATTTTCTGTCAGTGATTTATCCTCATCACTATATAAAATTTTGTGAAGCGGTAAGTTAACCAAGCCCAAGCATTGTGCTGTCCAAATCCTAATTTAGTCATTGTAAAACGGCTAAAGTTATTATTTAGACAGTATGCAGCACCTCTATAGTTTTTAGCCTATTTTTGTTCTATTGTCAGTCTTTACACAAACCTTAAAATTTGTCTAAAACTGTCTTTACATTTCATGGAAAATGTTCAGTAATTACCTCTCGGGGTTTGAACTCACAACATTGCAGCCGGTGGACTGACTTAACATCTCGACCACTGGGCAGTAGCCAAATGTTACCACCGTTTCCCGGGCAGAGGACCCTTTACTCTATTGGAAGGAGCTGTGCTATTTCCCCATTTGTTTATATTGTGCAAAAAATACCTGTGCATGCCAGTAACAAGTGTGCCATGTGAGAGACTTTTTTCTAAAAGGCAGGAGAAGTGATAAGAAAAGAAATATGCTAAATCCATCCACAGCAAAAATTATATTTTTGAATAAAAACCTTGAAATGTGAAAAAAATATAGTTTTACATTACATAAAAAACTAATGCAAATACAAAAATCACACACACAAAATAAATATAACCATATTTAAATGGTAACAATTTTTGATAAGACGGTGATGTTTCAGAAAGCACTTGGCTCAATCATTGCGGCTTTTGTAGTACTAACACGTTGCCACTAGATGTCACTGTTGAGAAAGTTTCGAACTGTGATTCGAAGCGCCGGCACAATCGCTTCAACTGCTTTGGTGTTTCATGGCGCTTCAAGTTGCCCATCTCTAGGGCAAAGTGCAAGTGGGATGTATAAACTCCACATATAAAAAAAAAAAGTTATGTTAAAAACATGTTTAAATGGTATGAGTCAAAGTCTGTTGCTACACACAGAAAATGATTCGCTCTCGCCGTCTGTCCGTCCGTCCGTCCGTCCGTCCGTCCATCCATCCATCCATCCATCCAGCCGTCTTATTCCACATAGCCGGAGCCGGGTCGCGTGTGCAGCAGTCTAAGCAGGGACTCCCAAACATCCCTCAACCCAGAGACTTCTGTCCAGCCGAGAGACAAAGTCCCTCCCGCGTGTCCTAGGTCTTCCCTCGGGCCTCTTCCCGGTAAGACATGCCAGGAACACCTTCCCAGGGAGGCGACAAGGAGGCTCCGGAACAAATGCCCGAGCCACCTCAGGTGGCTCGTCTCAATGTGGAGGAGCAGCGGCTCTGCTCCAAGTTCCTCTGGTGTGTGCATGCGGAGGAAACTAATTTCGACCGCTTGCATCTTGTCCTTTCGGTCATCACCCAAAGCTCATGATCATAGGTGAGCTTTGGGTTTCGACTGAGCTCCTTCTTCCCCACAACAGTCTGATACAACGACCACATCAGACGGTCTCACGCTCTGACGCCCCGTCCTTCCATCACTCGGGAATGAGACCCCGAGCTACTTGAAGTCTTCCACTTGGACCAAGGAATCCACACCCACTCAAACTAGCATTCATATAATTGTGGAACAGATTATCACCATGACATTTATACAGTACAGGTGTTACAGTTAATGAAATAAGATCATTTTCTGAGTCCCAATTGACTCAGTGTGCAGCAGACAAAATTGTCACTAAACAAATAAACCTGATCGAGGTACTTAACATTTACTACTAGTGACTACAAGAGAGATTTAAGTTAGTCGATCACCTGCTTTACACATCATGGAGGCGATGAGCTTGGACACGATGGAGCCCCTCTTTCTCATTTTACACTGCTTGCTGTAGGGGAAGTAGGGCAGCACTCCAGTGATGCTGCGGGCACAGGAGGTCCGGCACGCGTACACCATGATCAACAGCTCCATGATGGTAGTGTTCACATCTCTGACACAAAGACAAAATAGATTACAAGTGTTCACGGTGCTCTACCTGAAAACGCCTCAGTATACAGACAGACAATGAACTTCAACAACCTACACCAAGGACAGGCAAATGAACAGAGCCCCCCCCTGTTGATGTTGACACAGTGAAGGACATTGCTCATCCAACACGGTTTGAATCTGTATTAGCCATCATTTAGCCCAACCAATTCATACTGGCATATAGCTCTTGAATAAATTCTAAAAAATTACTGCAAATACAACATTTAAATGGACGAACCAACTTTCTCTTTTTAACAAGAAAAAAGGCTGCACTCTACAAAAGCAAAGAACCGTTCCAGTTGTGGACACTTACTTGGACACAGTTTGAATCACAAACACATCTTTGCCTCGCACGGACTCCTGGATCTGGACCCGCGTCTCTATGGAAACAAAACAGAAGTTGATGTGAGCAAGTGCATGAAACCTGCTGAAGCTCACTGTAGTAGAACAAAAGGCTCCGAGTGTGGTCACTAGAGCAACTGTCTCTTCGGTTTGCATTTCAGACCTCCGGACTCAAAACTCAAACAAAGCCTCCCACAAACTAGAAATGAACATAAATGCCTTGAGGTCAAAAGGACCAACTAATGTTATCACAGATGGTGTCTCCATAACAAACATACCATCTAATATTAAAAACTACAGTTAAATAACGACTTAGTTTAATAGAAGTCTAAAGGGAACTAATTCAAAACTCGGGGTGTTCTAGTGAAACAACGGTTTCAGAGCACCTCACCTCGGTTGGCCTCCTGGTAGACCTGCACCTTGCCCAGTTCCACCCCTAACCGCCTGAGGAGAGGACATACTGTTAGCTCCATTCACATCACCATCCACACCTTTAAAATGTAGTCACTCACTATAAAATTATGGCCAGTAAATTGTATTGATTTAGTTGCGTTTAGGCTTTATTAAGTAATTACGGTGAGAAGGGAAATATTCTGCTAAGAATTTTTCTCCTTTTACAGATACAGCTAAGGCAAAATACAGTTATAGTAATCCTTTAGGCTAAAAGTCATAGGAATGTCTAAGGATTTTAGTTTAAATATGCATATAAATTCACTTAAAGCAATTCTAAAAAGCCAATGTTTTGAATTTACAATAATTTCAGACCCAGAAGCCATATTTAAATGAAATTTTAACCAGTTTGTTATCATACAGCCTCTCAAATGTCTCTCCAAATCTTACTTACAACAACCAATCCATCATTCATATTGCCAAGTTGACTATTTGGACAAAAGGTTAAATTCTGATAAGAGCCAGATAAGTAGCCTTGTAATGCTTTAACGTGGTCTATGATCCGTGATGCTTTTGACGTCACAATTATGCACGTGCAATATGCCTTTAAAAAAAAAAATTTTATATATATATATATATATATATATATATATATATATATAGTTATAAATACTATACTATAATATATATATATATATATTATATATTATATATATATATATATATATAATATTATATATATTATAATATATATATATATATATATATATATATATATATATATAATATATTAATATATATATTATATATATTATATATATATATTATATTATATTATATTTATATATATATTTATATATTTATATATCTATATTATATATTATATATATTCCCATCACCTACCCTCGCTTTTTCGCCCGCTTGTTTTGTTATCCAAGAACAATATGCAAATCAATGTGCAATCTCCGGAGCCACATATTGTGCCATCAACATTAACAAAAAGTCTGTAGTCTACAGCTTCAGACCATGGGCTATGGATTTTTAAACATAAAATTCTTCAAAGAAATAAATAGAAAACTTGCTGTGTTGCTATGAGAATTTTTCACAAATTACAACAGCTAAGGACAGCTTTCGATTCATGAAGCTATTGCAAGAAAAACGGAATTATAGCCAAGAATAAAAAAACAAATCACCATGGCATGCTGGCTCGACTCTGACATGAATGCTACGATGATGCAGTAGTCAGTGTAAACAGACAGACCATGTTGTTTCAGACGCATTCTTCGTCTCTCGAGGCTGCCTTTTTTCATTGTCAAGTGTACTGCACGGTGACCCAACCAGTCCTACCAGCACCAACTGTCCTCTCAGGTATTTGCACGAGATGAGAAGTACTTACTCGGATATCCTCTTGCTCAGCTCACGGCTAGATGGGTGCGAGTTGGCAGTGAAGATGACCAGTCCTCCCTTGGTGTGGTTCATGTCTGCGGGGTGTCGGACGGTGCTGATCTCCCCACACTCATGCAGTGGATCCCTGGGCACCCACGCTGCGCTGAGCCCTTCCTGCAGTCCCAAGAGAGCGAGAAGGGCAGAGAAAGAGTAATGTGAGAACTCACACAGAGCACTCATGGGAAACAGGAAATAATATTAACACTTTAGCTGCACTTAGTCTGCTGTAGTGAAAGTATCATGATAAAGAGTTTTATGAATACCAGAACTTCCACAAAACTTACCCAAGTACGCAAATTTTAACATTGATACCGTAGTAATAAAAAAAATTTATATATCCCATTACATTTTATTATACATTAAATACGTCAATAACACATTTCCATGACATTCTCAATAAACATGTTAATATGGTTACGTGATTAATTATATTTTAGCATTGCATACAAACATAATTCATGTTGTTTTGTGCGTTGAAAGCAATGATTATGACATAATAGAATAAAACGAATGATAAATAATAAATCATTTAAGTTAAAGCATTGAATTAGGACCATTTTGCAAAATTTACAATTTCCAAAACACAAATCTATATTATTAGCGGTATCAATGCCGTGTCTGCTGATATTTAGACTCCTCACAGTGCTGAGCTCAGTGGTGCATCTCGCATGTAGATTGTATGCAGCAGTCACGACATTAGCCTCTTGTGTTGCTAATGAGCTAGCCGTGCATCACAGGAGTCCCGTTACGTCTCCAAAAACAGCATAACAAGTGTGTGGGAGCCTGGATGTCTTTTCTGCAAAGTGCATAATAGTAGGCAAGCAAATAAGCTCCGTTAGACAAAATAAGCACTCTGTCTAGAGCCCCCCTGGAGAATCTGTGGCTAACGGGACCAACGCGCGAGGACGCGTGGAAGAAGCGCAGACAAAGCTCTTCAAACTGCCGAGCCACGACGCGGCCAAAATAAAACGATCACATATATACAATAGACCAGATCCAAACGCCTACAGCTAGAGGTTTTACGGGCAAATAAAAGCACTTACCAGTTTGACGCAGGTCTTGTTTTAGCCTGCACTCTGCTGTAATTAGTGCCTCCAACACTTCTTTTCAACCTGTTCCCTGTCTGAGGCTGTGGGCGGGGCCAAGCAGGATTGACGTGGAGCTCGACCACTCACAGTAAAAAACAGGGGCATGGGCGGGCTTGAGCTGGGGTCAATTAAATACAAATCAATAAATGAAGTTAGGTTTAGGGTTCAGTTTCTCAGATTTTGTGTTCCACACACTCAAAAGAGAACCGAGCATTTTCAAACTTCCTCAAGAACACTGATGTAACCTTACATTTATTTATATACATGGTGGATTATGGCCCTCTAGGCTTTACTCCATCACTCTCACGTGACAAAGAAAAGAAAATAAATTATCAGCCTATGTAAAATTGCAGGTATCTTTGTACAAAACGATAATATAAATGTTTCTTTGCAAGATAAATTGAGAAATGAATCCATGCTACTTAGGCTAACTGTATTTCTGGATGTTTGGAGTCCCATGGAGTGATGTGACGTGCAGTAGCTGACCACAAGATGTCAGTGTTGTAATGAGCAGTGCAGTGCGGACCATTTGTTTTACGTTTACGCACACGTTACATGAATTTAATCTCTAGCCAATGTCTAATGTAACAAAAAAGAAACTATAAGATAATCATACTCCTCCAACAGGTCCAATCTATGGTTTTACAGCCTTTAGGCCTATGTGCCTCTATTGCGGTCCACAGCACGTCTATAGCCTATCCTAACAAGGTTAGAGTCATTGGGCCTATTAACTACACTTAATATAGGCCTGACCTAGTCTTAAGTAGTTCTCCTGATACATTCATACTTTTAAAAATAATGCTTCTGGAACTCAGGGCCAGCTGAGAGCTGCTTGAAAACACGTCGAACAATGAGGCGTTTAAAAATACTTCCAGTATCTCGGTGCCATATGAGCTACTCTTTAGTGTTCTTACATAACGTGGAGGAGGACGGGCAGCATCAGCACTGCACTGCCCACACATGGACAAGAGAGACTGCAGCGAAAAGTCAAGGCCCAACACTTTGTTCCGAGCGCACAAGTGATTTCTGACCAACTGAAGTTTGTCTGAATAAAACTGCTAACTCCTCATGTGCAATATGATGGCCTACACATTTCAGCTGTAAACAAAGAGCTGCCTTGAATGGTGGTGGATGAAGAGGCCAAAGAGCCCCAAATGGGTTCCAAATTTAGCCATCACGACTAGGCCTATGAGCAGGGATTAAAACAAATATTATTTTAGGCTTGGCCTATTAAAAATGCCACTGCCCAGGGACTACATAGGAAAGTTAGCTTGTAGCTATCTCTGGTCAGTATATTTATTGCACAATGTCCGTGTCAAATTAATACATGAATACATAAATAAATATACATTCTAACAGGATTTTACAATTCGGCAACAATTTAGGCCTACCGCCAGGTCTACTGTGATAAGTGCTACTTTGCGTGAGTTTTTCTTTCACTTTGCGTGAGTTTTTCATTCATCCAACACAGACATTTCCATCCAATTTAAAGCTTTATAGCTTCCGCTGAAAGAGTACACGTGATCTGATCGCATGAATAAATTCTATTAAATCTTAAAGATGCATATAATGCTGTTCGTAAACCAATGCATGACATTTCCAGATTTCAAATGACCTATTGGCTCTAAATTGTTTCCATAGGCTATACTTTATTGTCTTAGCATTTAGCTCTTTGTAGATGAGTAAGTTCAAAATGTTCGCACTTGGAGCAGGGCATTTCTCTCGCGCCACACTTTGGCGCAAGAGCGGAGAAGCTCCATGGAAACCGCGGGAGAGGAGAGGGGCGGGTGTAGTTCAGGGTACGCCCCCGATCTGCAGTCACAGCACCTCGCGCGCGAGGCAGCTGGAGGGCGCGCGCTTGTGCACGTGCACCATCACTTTGTGCTCGCCCCCGCCCCCACGCGGACACTGGTTACCACATCCAGCGCTCGAGCGCCTGTGAGGAGCAGCGCACGCGGAGATGGCTGCAGCTGGATGTGTTTACGACGCCAAGCACGAGAGCCCCAGACTCTGCGTGGCCACTCTCTGAAGCCGCCTCTGGACTATAGGAGGTCTACACTGGGTCTACATCAAGACTAAATCAAGACTACACCACTGTATATCGTGCTTGGCGCGGTTTTAGTTGTGGTGAGCCGCTGCTGCAGCGGACTGCGAGCGTCTCTCGTCGTGCAAAGGAGCGTCAGTCCTCTAGCGAAACCGGAGAGCATCCTTTCCACCCGTGTCCTGCACGGTCTCATGCCAGCACCCTTCTAGTGCGGACTGGCACCACAGGGACTGGGCTACAGGGAGGAGGCTCACCGAAGCAGCCGGGGCGGGCGCACCCTTCAGTGAGGCCGGGCTGTGCGCCGCGGTAGCGGAGGATGCTGCGGGAGTAGAGAGGCTCTGAGCGGACCATGGGGAAGGACCAGGAACTGCTGCAGGCGGTGAAGACCGAGGACCTGCTCACGGTGCAGAAGCTGCTGCAGAGGCCTCGGCCCGGGAAAGCAAGTAAGACATACCCTAACACGAGCATACCGGCTCTTTTGAGCGGTTTGGGTCGAAGCTGAGGTCTGAGGTCTGAGGTCTGAGGTCTGAGCTGAGGTCTGAGGTGCTGCTCCGACGCTGCTCGGATCAGGCCTGGTGAAAAGTACATGTGTGATGATGGAGATGATGGAGCCAGAGGGAGGGCGGGCCACAGATTGAGGCGATTGGAGATTGACAGTGCACGCAGACCCCAGCCCTGTGCACTGCAGCAGAGGCAGGTTCGACTCCCTCCACTGGCGTAAACAGATGTGTGGTATCATGGGTCGTTCATACTAATTTTTCACTTCCACAGCCCACACTGTGTGGGCAGCGGGTGCAGAGACAGCACTGTGCGGCAGCCTGTCTTGTTTTCTCATGATAAATGTTGGGCTAACTGCAGGAATTCACACCCTTTATTCTTCAGACTATTTGAATAGGCTTTTTGATCCTATGAGCACGTTTTGTCTGATGGAGTCATCAAGGAAAGCGACACTCATTCGTGGGTGCTATGCATTCCTTCAGGTGTTTTCAGTTTGTCTCATGGACTAAGTGGGTGGGTATAGCATACTTCCTTTTGATAAAATCACTTCGATTTTATTTTAGATTTTGGATAGACCATTTACACCAGGAGCCAATGATCTGCTGCCATAATCTTAGGGCTGTGTGTGTGATAGACAGCTGTCTTTCCTGCTACTATCTCCAATAATAGGCTATATGTTTGCATTCCTTTTCACAAGCACATGTCATCATTTCTTTATAACTCTGTAATAACGACAGACTCAGGCAATCATGATCTGGCTTCACCTATCCCAAAAGTATGTGCATCATTAGTGAATTTCTCCATCCAATATAAATACTATTATTTATAGGCTGTATTGAAAAGATAATAATCTGTCTAAGACAATTCTTTGCACTTGGTAGGAGCACTGGTATTGGTGTGTTTTCCAGATGTGAAACAAGCTGATCAGAAGCTCAACTGGAAAAGGAAAATTTAGGCTGAGGATAAAAGAGAGGAAGAGTTGCCTGCAGACACACCTGAGAGGTCATGGTCGAAGAAACAAATCAAAATGTATGCTTGAAGCGTTTTCCTATAAGAAAAAGCCTAAACTCTGAGCTCCTAAGTCTACAATTAGCATTTATTTGCACAATTCTAAATTAGGCTAACTATATTGACTTGAACGATATTGATAGCAAAAAGACTTTAGTCTTACTACATATGAATTTGCGGTGCTCTGCTGTCAGCCAATTGAGTCGACAGCGCCTGCTTTTGTCTGCTACAAAGTATTACCTTCATAAAAATATATTCAACCAGGTGGGGTCAAAAATAGTCTTCTACAATGCACTGGGAAACATTATATAGAACAGTAACAGCCCATAACTGGTGATGCAGTAGGTTAGCGTTAGCCTACAGCACGCTCTGTGGAAATCTGCCCAAAAGCACCGCGAGACAAGTTATTAGGCGCTGGGTTGTAGCCGTTTGCAGTAAATAACAGTCCAGGCCTTGGTAGAAAACACAGAATGATGATGGAAATTTATTTATGATGCTATGCGAGTGTCCTCACTTCAACTGTGCCCTGTAGGCTATAGTGTTACCATCAAATCAATTAGGCTCCATGCTGAAGTCACATGCACAAAAATGCTCTAATTTAAGTATTTTATCTTAAAGTTTGAGTACCATGCATATTAAAGATGAAAAATATAATAATATAATATCAAACTAAACACTAAACTACAATTCAACCCCAATTTGCATCATTACAACCTCTGGATTATTATGCAAAAATACTTAAAGATATATGTTTGAAAGAAATGGTCTCTGTTGTCATTATGCATATTATAGCCAGGAGGAGGACATTTAGCCTTTTACAGTTTATCATTGAAGCTCGTAAACCTCATTGCACTGATCGTCGTACACCTAAACGTAGCCTTTCATTTAATCCATCATTTTAAGTCCAGCCATCATCACTCCTCAATGAACACTTAATCACAGCTCAACATTTTATGGCTGTGTGCTGTGACTTCACTGCTGCCTCATTGAGAGACACATCCGGCCAAGTCTGACTTTTCAAATGCTCACCACGACCCCCATACTGCACTTTTTTGTCCCATTCGCTTCTCTGACAGCGGCTTCTCTCCAGGCCTTTTATCATGTTCATAATTGACAACTCGCCCAGCCCTGCCGAGGCCCATCAAGAACCACTGTTTAGCATGCCGTGTGAAATCTCAGACACGAACACATTGGAGAGAAGCTGCGGTGAAAAATGCCTCAAATGGAGTATGGAGAAGATATGGACAGATGGAAGTGATTGGGAGGTAGGAGTGAGTTAATTCGGCTATTGTAGAGTCATTCATAATCGTTGGGGTCAATTGAAAGATTTTCTTTGCGAGTCTGTCGTTACAGAGGGACTCGCAGCTTGGACTCAGGTTGTACATTTAAGAGCGAGTGACATGAACTTCAAGTATAGACTGACAAACCAATGATGTTATGTAATCAAATGAAAAGCTAATTTATATATCAACAAACAAAATATCAACTATGAAATCAATTGATTTCCCCCCAAGACTTCATCTCCATAAAATCTCAAGAACAAAGTGCAGGAAGTGCAGACAGAGCAAAGCTGAGAGTCCCAGACAAACAGCAGCTTGCTAATGCTCACATTGTTTGTCGTGTAGCATTAAACATGGCACCAGTGCTAAATGTGTGTGGTGTTAGACCTGCTCCAGTGCAACAGGCCTTCTAAAGACCTGAACCATTTCACTTTGCACTTTCCACTAAAAACACACATCTGCCACATCTGGACAGACGTCGGCAGTTTGCTGTCAGCTCACTCCAGCACTTTTCATGCTCAGCCTGAGTGGGAGCTATGCAAGGGTTAGCCTGCTGAGCTAGAATTTGAGCCTGATTGTGTCAAGTGGCATTTACCCACTAACCCAACAGTTTCATTCCAGCTCCAATACTGGTGTGTCCTTGGGCAAAACACTTCACCCACTCTGTACGAATGTGGTGTGTGCGTGAGTGAATGATGGCACAGGGATAATGTGTCCTACTATAACTGTGAATGAATAGACGCTAAGTTAGAGTAAGAACTTGACTGAGACGTTTCCTGGATCTTTGTTCCAGGAGTCAGACAAAATTGATTTATTGAAGTGTGTCTATTTCACAGACAATCAGGGAAACCAATTACACTTGACCTTTGCGATATCAAAACAACTGACAACCAGCTAACAGTATTGCATGCTAATTCACGTATAGGGCTATTGTACCTTTAAATGAAAATACTTAATTCACCGTCAGTTGCCTTTTAACATTTAAAGGAGGGATTTCCTGAAATGCGTTGCCACTTTCCTTCAAGCATCTGCCTCACGTGTGACCTCACTTTTTATTGGTGCTTCTCGTTGCGTGTTCTTCTGGTGTGTCGTTTGCATCCGCACTATTGAGATAGTGTGTGGCTGTTTGTGTTGCATCAGTAAAA
Organism: Chaenogobius annularis; assembly: GCA_015082035.1. NCBI lineage: Eukaryota > Metazoa > Chordata > Actinopteri > Gobiiformes > Gobiidae > Chaenogobius > Chaenogobius annularis. The sequence continues at coordinate 1,083,851 of BJKM01000061.1, forward strand.
CGCTGAGCCCGTGGCACTGTGCTGTCGTCCTTTTTTAGCGCTGAGTGCTTATGCCTGCCTGATACAGCGCTGGAGATACATTTGGCTGTCTGTCCAACTGTCTCACTCTCTCCATCTTTACTGCGCGGCACATGATTGCATCCACACCACTGCACATTGACAAAGGGGCAGGCTAGCAAAGGATGCTCAAAGACACAGCGTTGACTTACTGGGTAGTGTAACTGTGTCTAAGAATATTCAGAAAGCTATAAATCTTGTCTGTTTATAAGACTACACTTCAGAGACTGTGGTCTGGTTTGGATAAGAGTGGCTGTGGGCTCGATTGTTTCTATTGTGCTAGAGGTTTCAATAGAACAATTGTGGTTTAGCAAGTATATTTAGTACACAGTTTTGACATCTGCCATAAATCTCTGTGTCGTAGTATCTAAAAAATGAAACAGGAATGAAGCCTTTCACCTCGGAACTTTGTCAGTTTCGTTGAAAGGATGGAACAGTTCATGACGTGTGCTCCTTTGTTTACTAATTGGCATTGATGTTGGTTGTCCAAGTTAGATAAAATCGTGAAATTTGTTTGGAAGCTATGCAAAGTTGATTATTGTGTATTTTGTTTGTAATAAAAATGCTGCAAAAAAGGCTAAATGATCTTGTAAACTTCTAAATTAGGGTATAAAGTGATATTTCTGAGTAATTATCGGAATACCCTAAAATGTATTAATGTTTGTCAATACAGCCCACCCTTAGTCCAAGTAAATTCATTTGTGATATGCTATGTACGTGTGGTTTTCATGATCTGATCTTAATCGATCAATTTGCAAAATAATTGTCAGTTGCATCCCTAAAAGCAAGATACAAAGAAGTGTCACGTTACTAAAATTTAAACTCTAATTTGATAGTAACGAAAAGGCTTGATACTCAATTCCAATTTTAAACAATACAATAATACTAATACACAAAATAAGAGTCATGTAATTTGCGTTACCATGTGGTCTCATACTAGTTTTGATATAGATCACAGCATCAGTATCGATATTGCTTGAATTAGTATCTTGTTTAACACTAGTTTTAATGTCGATCAGTATACTATACCTTTTAAAATCCTAGTACAACACAGTGTTTTGTTTTCTTGTTGAATGAAACCTAAGATGGTGGCACACGTTGAGCCACTTCTCACTTGATTACAACATTACTAATATTAAAACGTTATATTTACACCACTTTGATGGTATTTAAAAAACAAAAAAACAAAAAGACAGATTTGTGAGTCTCTGGTAATTAAATCTATTTAAAGTTGTTAATATTGATGTTATTGAGTTCTACAGCTGAAGCAAATACACTGAAGTATCATTGATATTGCTCTCCATCTTCAAAAGTGTGCGGCGTATTAGAATGATAATATTGAAAGACGTTTTGCTGCATTTTCTGCAAAGCATCATCAGTCACTATAGCTCGAGCCGACTGTTGCCGACTGCTTCGTGATTGAATTACAACGAGCAGACGGATGGAGATTTGTGCTCGGAGGGAAAAGGAGCCAGAGAAAAAACGAAATGGAAAAGTAAAAAGAGAGAACATGATGAAAGAGGGAACATGGGGATTGCACTATGTTTGATGACAATGTTGATGGCTCTTAAAACTCAATTGAAACGGTAAAAATAAGTTGTAGTAGAGCAAAGTTATCTATGCTAAAAACTAAAACGGGCAATGTAAACTTGTTGGAAAAGTCTAAAAAAGAGAGAAAGGTGTGGAAGGTGCACTTAAAGCTGGAGAGGTGATAATGACAACAGCAGCACACACAAACATGGAATACATGAGGGTCCCAGATGTAGCAGGTTTTCAGAGGAGATTCAAGACTCCACAACAACTACAACATACTCGTAACGCTGCATTACCATGAGTACTCTTTGCCCAAACAAGGCTGGCAACGGATTTTTTTCAGCTGATACCAATATTTGGCTTTGGCTGGTTCCTGTTTATTGGGAAATATGTTTCATGTCATTCTAAACTAACTTTTTGATTTACAAGAGACATTACTTGAACATTCAATGACAACAATTCTACTAAGTACTGAGTTTGAAGTAAAATTCAGAATAACTGAGTAATTGTGTTTTATTGAATTCATTTTATTAACATTTGTGTTAATTTCATTATTAGTTTGAGTTTTTTGTGCATCATAGTTTTATGTGCTCAAAAGGAGTAGGTAGAAGGAAAAATACTTTTGTTTTCCTAATTACAGTACAATAAAAAGTCAGTAAGACCCACTTTTTACCATTTTTCCTGTGTGAACACGAGTAAGGGGACACTGTAGTTCCTCTGACTAAATAGGTCATTGGTGAATTGGTGAAAATGTATATCGCCCATCGCTTGGCTGGTCCATCGTCATTTACTTTTGTTCGTCTCAAAAAGCTGTGTATTTGCCCTGAATATTGAAGTTAGGCCAATTTAAATACTTACTACCATTTATGGCTTGAAAATCAGAAATTATGTATGTGATTAGAGAGTCTTGTTGGATGCATGGTAATCCATAGCAATTCGTTGCAGATAGAAAAGTAAAAATAGAAGGTAGAAAAAGATTCAGTTGTAAAAATAGAAGGCTTATTGGTTCAGAAAGAAGGAAATGTTTTGCTTGGCCACTCTTAACCGGCCGAGTCAACAACACTTAGCTTTGTAGCCACAACTTGACCATTAATCACATGACCAAGACAAAACTGTTACTATACCTTTGTTTATTCAATGTTCTTTACTGTACAGATTAACAGTTAAATCTGAGTGAAAAGACCACCCACTAAAGAGGTGACACCCACACCTCCATTCGTAGATGGTACAGCATGGCACAAGGCCGCCTCATATACAGCGGATCTGAATCATGGCGCATTAGATAAAACAGGCATCGATGGAGAATGAGTGTGTGTGGGAGTGCGTGTTTCTCTTCAAGCTGCTGCAGGATTTTTCCACTCAAAATGCAGCACAGACCTTATTTTTATGTTTCCACTTTATGTTTGAGCAGCTAATAAAGGCAGGAAATTGGGTTTTTTTGAACAACACAAATCCAACAAGGCTGTACTGTAAGCTTGTGGAAATGTTCCAGTCAGCAGTAAAGGGCTTGAGTTTGTGAATGAACAGTGGTTGTTACAGTGAGTTTAAAGACAGCCCTGTAAGTGTTACAGAGACACACCCCTGGGCCATGCTCTTCAACATGAATCTGAAGAAAGATACTGTACAATTTGGTGGTGGTTATACAGGAGTAGGTGGTAAGAAAAACTGGACAAGAAAAGCTTAAGTTCTAGTTGGACTGTGGATGGTTTAACTCCAGCCACAAGGGGTCAGTAAACAAACAAATGGATGGTCATTTGTTTAAAGACAATAGGCCCTTTGCACAAAAACGCTTGTTCCGGCCTCAAAAGTATGGCTCTTCACTTCAATTCTTGATGGAGAATTAGCTGAGTCTTACTCAAATAAATCTAAATTTAATGCTCACACAGCGGAGAGCAAGTTACAGATTAATAATCACTGGCAGCATGTTTAGACGCCCCTTTAGTTAACTAATAGATGCTCAAGGCATATCGTATCAGAGAATCAGACTTAGTCAAGGTTTATTGCCATTGTCAGTGAACAAAATTCACAAGCTAGGAACTTGCTTTGGTGATTCGGTGCAACACACAACGAACAATAATAAAAGCAAGCCCCACAGCCCTAAAAATCAGTTGTAAACTGTACATAAATAGCGTGTCAGTCCTTTTCACGAAACCGCCCAGCTAATTCCAGGGGCCTAAAAAGTGTGAATAATCACCGGCAGCATGTGAAGACCTTTACATATGATGTAAATACTTCCATGGGAATAAACCTGTGTGTTTATTAAAAGTAGGCGTTTGTCTCAAAGTCTAACATAAATTGAATACAATTTTTGACAAATTATAAAAGTACACTGAATGCCAAGTTAATTATTTTTGTATGGTCACTTCAGTTTGTGGTAACATTATTGATTTAATTTAGGTTAACAAATCTCCACCTTTTACTCACTCCATGCCTTCGCTACATAAATCTTATAATCCTCCCAAGAATTAGTTAACTGAAAAATTATTTCATTGACTAAGACTTCATTGACATTTAATCGATTCAACGACTACATGACTACATCCATTGTGCTTGTAGGCTGCAAGGCTGTGCTCAACTAAGACTGTTGATACTTGGAATCCTTGTGTTAAGCAATGTGTGTATTAAAAATGCTGTGCCTGACTTTTACTGTCTTAGAAAATTAAACAACAGTTTTAAATGGTTTGCAAAGCTTTTCACAACTTTCAGAGGACAGAGCAGAGTAATACCATCATGGTAATGCTAAATATAACTAGCATAATGTTCTCAGACGATAAAATGCTTTATAATAAGGTGCAACCAGCACACAGCAGTCTTATTTAGACTCTTAGTTGCTTTTACGATATATCTGTACCAGAACAATAAGGCCCAAAGTCACTGGGATAGGCTCCAGTCACCCGCGACCCCTAACGGTAACAAGTGGTAGAAAAGAAATGAATGAATGTAGTAGGGCAAAACAAATTTTGCTCAACAACATAAACAAAACTGAGGTAAAGCCACTTTAACCATCAAAATGACCTGCTCATTCTTACCTGTTACCTTAAATGTTCAAAATGGCCACAGTGTCGCCCCAATATACACAAGTATTAATGCCACTGAATGTAACGTTATGCCAGTCTGTCCCCGAGTGCCTGAGCGCTTCCTGGCGGAGGGGCCATCTGTGTGCAGTACAGCCACTCAGCAGATGCTCCTGTTGGACTGGTGCCATACAGCTGTGCTTTTACACAAGGGGTCAGAGCCACTACCTGACCTTCTGCATGAGCTTATACTGAGGCTATATGAATATGAGTGTGTCTACTTACCCGGCATTGTCTTTACTGCTGAGCAACTGAGTTTACGTAAGAATTCTACAGGACAGAGCTTCTCAAACCTTTTCTGGCGCACTCCCTTGGGAAATAAAAAAATGTGTCCATGCCCCCCGCACAGCCTATGGGACAGCGCAGAATTTGAGCTTCACTGCTGCAAATATGGCGTTTCAAGGAGAAGACTTACTCACGTTACTTCTCGTCACTGTGTATCACTTTTACCACTGCGGGTCCACCACATACACAGGCTGCTTTCTGCGCGGAGCTGGCTCGTTGTTGTTGTGTTACTTTTAATGGCGGTTGGCAGCCAACTGAAGGTGCATTTACCGCCACCTACTGTAGTTGTACGTCGTCAAAGTATGTTTTACGATGTCAGTACCTTTGCATTTAATGTTTCAATTGTCTTCAAAGCTCATGGAATCAAAGTGGAAAAGATCGAATGGATGACACGCACATTCTTTTCGCGTAGGCTTTATATCGTTAAAGAGCGGTCAGTAGCGGAGCAAGTTCAAAAGTTAGATTCTAAAGGGGAGTGTAGCGTCCAGTCGTAATTGAGAAGGCCAGAACTGATGGTTAAATGAGTTTTTATTGATCTCCATTCCGTGTCATTCAACCAACGCCAGAGCTAGGCAAGAACTACTAGCTCATTACATTAGCATAACTGTTTTCCATCTCCATTTGTAAAAGAAACATTTAAAATTCAATGCTACAACTGAAACTTTCACAGAGGAGAGAACCGAGGAGGGAGCAGAGGACAGACCGAGGAGGGACAGCGAGGAGGACGAGGAGGGCAGAGGAGAGACCAGAGGAGGGACAGATGCAGACAGAGAGGAGACAGAGGAGGGACAAGAGGAGAGACAGAGGAGAGACAGGAGGACCGAGGAGGACAGAGGCAGAGAAGAGGAGGGACAGAGGAGGACACAGGAGAGACAGAGGAGAGACAGGAGAGACGAGAGGAGGACAGAGGAGAGACAGAGGAGGGACAGAGGAGGGACAGAGGAGAGACAAGAGAGGGACCAGAGGAGGGACAGAGCGAGACAGATGCGAGACAGAGGAAGGGACAGAGGAGGGACAGAGGAGAGCAGAGGAGAGACAGGAGAGACCGAGACGGGCAGAGGAGAGACAGAGGAGGAGACAGAGGAGGACACGGAGAGACAGGAGAGACCGAGGAGGGACAGAGGAGAGACAGAGGAGGGCAGAGGAGGAGAGGAAGAGACAGGGAGAGACGAGGAAGGGAAGATGGAGAGACAGGAGGAGGACAGAGGAGAGGACAGAGGGAGACAGGGAGAGACGAGGAGGGACAGAAGGAGAGACAGAGGAGGGACAGAGGAGAGACGAGACAGAGGAGGGACAGAGGAGAGAGACCGAGGAGGGACAGAGGAGGGACAGAGCGAGGCAAAGAGGAGAGACAGAGGAGAGACCGAGGAGGAACAGAGGAGGGACAGAGGAGGGACAGAGGAGACAGGGACAGAGGAGAGGACAGAGGGAGACAGAGGAGGGACAGAGGAGAGACAGAAGGGAAGGGGAAACAAGAGGAGGGACAGAGGAGGAGGAGAGACCGAGGAGGCGAGGAGAGACAGAGAGGGACAGAGGAGAAGAGGAGACAGGAGAGACGAGGAGAGACAGGAGAGACGAGGCAGGGAGGGACAGAGGAGGAGGAGAGACAGAGGAGAGACAGAGGACAGAGACAGAGGAGAGAAGAGGAGGGACAGAGGAGGGAAGGAGAGACGAGGAGGGACAGAGGAGGGACAGAGGAGGGACAGTGAAGACAGAGGAAGACAGAGGAGGACAGAGGAAGACAGAGGAGAGGACAGAGGAGGGACAGAGGAGGGACAGAGGAGAGACAGGGACAGGGAGGAGACAGAGAGAGACAGAGGAGGACAGAGGAGAGCAGAGGAGGGACAGAGGAGGGACAGAGGAGGGACAGTTGAGAGACCGAGGAGGGACAGAGGAGAGACCAGAGGAGGACGAGGCAGAGGAGACGAGGAGAGCAGAGGGAACAGAGGAAGACAGGAGAGACCGAGGAGGAGACAGAGGAAGGGACAGAGGAGGGACAGTTGAGAGACAGGGAGAGACAGAGGAGAGACGAGGAGAGACAGAGGAAGACAGAGGAGAGAACAGAGGAGGGAAGAGGAGGGAACAGAGAGAGACAGAGGGACAGAGGCGGGAAAGAAGATGAGAGAGGAGGGAGGAGACAGAGGAGGGACAGAGGAGAGACAGAGAGAGACAGAGGAGGGACAGAGGAGGGACAGATGCGAGACAGAGGAGGGACAAGCAGGAGAGACAGCAGGAGGGACAGAGGAGGGATAGATGCGAACAGAGGAGAGACAGAGAGAGACAGAGGAGGGACGAGGAGGGACAGAGGAGGCACGAGCGAGAGACCGATGGGAGGGACAGAGGAGAGACAGGGACAGAGGGAGACAGGAAGACAGAGAGGGACAGAAGGAGGAGACAGGAGAGACGAGGAGGGAACGAGGAGAGACAGAGAGAGGCAGAGGAGAGAACAGAGGAGAGCAGAGGACAAGTGACGAGGACGGAACAGAGGAGAGGACAGAGAGGACAGAGGGACGAGACCGGGGGTGACAGAGGACGGATTGAGGAGGAACAGAGCGAAGGAGAGAATACTGGAGAGACAGAGAGGGACAGGATGTGAGACAGAGGAGAGCAGAGGAGAGACAGAGGAGGGACAGAGGAGGGAAGACGAGACAGAGGAGAGAAAGAGGAGGACAGAGAAGAGGGAGACAGAGAGACGAGGACAGAGGAGAGACGAGGAGAGACAGAGGAGGGACAGAGGAGAGACCGAGGAGGCAGAGGAGAGGACAGGGACAGGGAGAGACAAGGAGAGACAAGAGAAGACGGGACAGGAGAGACAGGGAGAGAAGAGGAGAGACAGAGGAAGAGACAGAGGAGGAACAGGACAGAGACCAGAGGAAGGGACAGAGGAGAGACAGGGACAGAGGAGAGACAGAGGAGAGACAGAGGAGAGACAGAGGAGAGACAAGGAGGGACAGGGAACAGACCGAGAGCGGACAGAGGAGAGACAGAAGGAGGACAGAGGAGAGACAGAGGAGGGACAGAGGAGAGACGGGACAGAGAACAGAGGAGAGACAGAGGAGAGACAGAGGAGAGACAAGGGAGAACGAGGAGGACAGAGGAGGGACAGAGGAGAGACAGAGGAGAGACAGAGGAGAGACAGAGGAGAGACAGAGGAGAGACAGAGGAGAGACAGAGGAGGACAGAGGAGAGACAGAGGAGGGACAGAGGGAGAGACGGGACAGAGAGACAGAGGAGAGACAGAGGAGAGACAGGAGAGACCGAGGAGGACAAGAGAGAAGAGGAGAGGAGAAGAGAGGACAGAGGAGAGACAGAGAGAGACAGAGGAGACAGAGAAGACGAGGAAGAAGAAAGAGACAGAGAGAGAGACAGAGGAGGACAGAAGAGAAGACAGAGAGAACGAGACAGAGGAAGAGGACAGAGGAGAGAGACAGAGGAGGGACAGAGGAGGGACAGAGAAGGGACGAGGAGGGACAGAGGAAGAGAGGAGAGACAGAGAGGGGACAGAGGAGGGCAGAGTAACCGGGACAGAGGGGGACAAGAGAGACGAGGAGGGACGGAGAGGACAGAGGAGGGACAGAGGAGAGACAGAGGAGGGACAGGAGAGACAGAGGTAAAGTGTGAGGGGCACAGAGGGAGGCTGACCCACTGCTCCGCTGCTTTCTTGTATTTAGAGATTAACAACGTGTTGGCAGTGGGCGTTTTTTTGTTGCTCAAAACACGTCTGTCACGCGTAATGCTTCTCCATTTCTCCAAATGTCTCGTCCCTCTGGCACGGCTTTGTGTCCCCCCAAACAGGCACACCCCACACTATGAGAAACTCTGCTGTAGGACATTGGTGTACAGAGTTCGCCAGCTCAGAATCCAATCTCAAAAACTCTAGGACAATACATGAGTCTCTACTGGTATGTACATTTATCACTCACAAAATGTAACAAAAACATTAGAAATTCCAGAATGAAGGCAGAAGTGGAGTGGGAAATAATGTCATTTCAATGGAGAATTGTATCAGAACCTGGTTAGAAAATTCATTTGCATTTACTTTTCTTTGTATCTAATGTTTATTCATCAAAAATAACTTAGTTCATTAGTATTAAAATCAGATATCAGTTATCAGTTATATCATTGACAATTGTACTATGGTTTCTCATTTATCCTCCAGTGGCCTCCAGTACGGAGTTTTGAACATTGTGATGAGGTAGCGTTTCAAGGGGTAAATAGTGTATTTAGCATCCTAAAATCTCCATTGGTTTCAGGTTAGGCTAACTGAAAATTCTATTATAGTTTATTATACATCTGCTATTGGTACACAGTCATATTTCAGAGACAATTAATATTTGTGATGAAATAATTTGGCTTCAAGTGTATATACAAAAGATCAGCGGCAGTGCTTTATCACCCTGCAGAGAGCCTTACGCACTCACCAGAGAAAATGTAGCTGAGTGGGCCCAAAACTGATTTGAAGTGATTAATTACCTCCAATCTCATCAGGAAGTACGATTGATTTCTTCCACTGCACTCATTTAATTTTTATATAGGCTTCAGCGTTAGTTTATTTGGCCGGATTCTCCAGACCTGAGCGTGCATTAAACTTTTCAATGAACAGTTTGCCATCCTGACCTTTATGAATCTCATTTTCCTAAACGACTCCCACATTATTGTCTGACTGTGATAAATGTTGCTGAATGAGAAATAATGCCAGCGCCAGCTGGGTCTTTCTGATCCTCACACCTGAGTTCAGTCTATTGGGTTAGAAAATTACACATTACAAAAAGTTACCTTTTTCCACTTCATTATTTAAGCAAATCATTAAAATTGTATAATAATCAATATAGTATATATGGTATAGTTTTGTATTTGATATGTTTAAACAAAATACAATTTATATATATATACATTTAAAAGAAAAAAACACTCAAATCCTGTTTCATCAGGTTTATTGCCATTGCCAAAACATTTCAGAAACATAGTTGCTTTTGTGATTTGGTGCAACATACAACGATAAACAATAATAAAAACAACATATATGAAATCAAAAGAAGAAAACAATGCGCTGTAGTCTCTGTTTGTCCCTGGCTGTGGCTCCACACAGTGATGGAGGAGGTGAGGATGGACTCAATGATGGCCATGTAAAACTGCACCTTCATCTGTTATCGTTACATGACTTTCATTATGTCACACGTAACATTGGGTTTTAAGGGCTGTAATATAACTAGAAATTCTTGGCATGAGGCATAACCTGTGCATTGATTAGTCGACTAAAAGGCGACATGAAGCTAGAATAAAGGTATCAAAATATTTTGTACGATCCAACCATATCTGACCCAAAGTGCACGTACTACATTTTATATGTAAACAGGCAGAAAATATTCACAATTAATTCCCAAAACTCCAGCTAACTCACTCGTGCTTTTTCCTTTCTGCTGTGGTCCATAAAATCCTTTTGATCCCTCTTAAAGTATTATTTAAATAATACATTTTGGTCGACTAAGACAATCAATGAATTGACTAAAACGACTTAAGGACCACAGCACTAATTGAATTATTGTATTGAAAATGAAAGAGATGTGATAGCGATATGCTGAGTGCTATCTCATGCAACAATAAACAATAGGCTGTTAAATTAGATAAACTTTATTTACACTTTTATATGTTTTGATTTAGGTTCAAACTTTCAAATATTTAATTAGCAAAAAAAAGGGCTTTTTATATTTGACCTTGTTACGGGCAGTTAATTTTGGTTTTCATCAACACAGGGACAGATCAGAAGTGAAACTGTAATAGTTTTCAAACCATGTCCATGTGTGTGCTTTTAACATGCTTTACTATCACACTTAAAAGACTAACCACTTCTACTTATCAACTATTCAGAAGCAATATTCCTCAGTGTTGGCTCCAGGCTGCTGCAGCACATGTGCCTGTTTATGTTCTCTGAGGCCACCATCCGTCTGCACTTTCTTTCCTCCCGCCTTTGATCCCTGCGCCTCAGTAGGTGTGTGTCGCTTTTGGCCAATCATAGGCTTGTTTTGCACCCTGTCGTCCAATCACAGCTCACTAGTGCTCTTCCATATCCAATGAGCTGTGCTGTTATTGTCGGAGGGGGTTGATATGCTCCTCGTCTGCAAGTGCTACACATGTGGAACATGTGGTTTGGCCCCGTGTGATAGTGAATGAGCCAACCCCAAACACTCTGGCCTGTCTCTGTTTTCCATCCCTCCCCCCGTGTGAGTGTCTTATCTTTCATTCTGGAAATATCACCATGGAAACAAAGACACATCAGCAGCTGGGACATTTCTGGAGCTTCAGCATAGTTTTGCATTGAACAATCCTGCAGTATGTGTACTTGAGAGAAGTGTGTTTTATCATGGGATTATTATATTTAATCTGACTATAGGGATTAGTAAAAACCCACTAGAGAATAGAACAATAACATTTGTGCAAAACAAGTCTGCCCTAACTCTGATCATAAAAGGTAGGTGAATTTGATTCAAAAATAAAATGATAAGAATTATTTAAGAACCTCAATGTACAATATAAATAATAGTTGAAAAAATAGCAGACTTGTCGACTACTAAAATGATCGTTAGTTGCAGTCCTAATATTTACTACTACTTAATGGATATGTTTTTTGTTTGTTTGCTTTTTGCTATTTTTGTCTTTACCTATTAATTACTACATTAATTTGACACTTTTAAAATTCTGATTTAAAATGCTAAGTGCTATTCATAATCTTTAGAAGGCTTTAGAAGCCCAGATACTTTACAATGTCAATTCAATATTTGTTTTATTTAATCAGGAAAAGTCTCATTGTTCTGATCAAAAGACAACAACAAGATTGCATATTAATTACAATCAGCACACAAATCCGCATTTACCACGAAGGATAAGTTTATAGTTAACATGATTCACAAATTCCTGATAGAGCTCTTTAGTTATCGTCTGTGAGAGAGGGGATATACTGGCGTGAAAAGGCAGTGGTGTTGTTGTTTTTATGTGCGCCCCGTGATGAGAGTGAACCCCAGAGAGTGGGCTGCTCTGGCGTCAGGGCAAAGTGCCAGTCTGGGGGAGGGGACAGCTACAGCTAAACTTGTGTTTGAATTTGTCTCACTGCTCTTGATTAGTGCTTCAACTTCTTCCCATTCATCCTGCTTCTTTAAACACTGGAAAAGTGCTCTGCCGGGCCTCTGTGCTGCATACTAATGAATATGGCCAACAGTAGTAGAGTCAGGAAAAAGACTCATTTATTATTTATGGCATAAAATTCTTCTTTTTTTGTTTGAAATATCAGTCGGGTTTTCCAGGCAACTTGAGGATTCACTTAAGGTTCAACAACGCTCAAAGCCATAACCACCTTACCATAAATACACTGTTTGTAGAATGCATTGGGTTTGAGTCTAGGCCTGTCACGATAACACATTTTGAAGCATTTTGCCACAAAAAATATCATAATATTGAATACTACTTTATGCCACTGAGAAAATAACTCTAAAGCAGGATAATCCAAGTGAAATCTTTTCTAAGAACCGTGTCGTAAAAACAGGACAAAAAACAGACATAAGGTTGATTTCTGATTCCTGATCCTGCATGGGGCCTTTCTGTGAGGAGTTTGGATGTTTTCCACCCGCCTCTGCCTCGATTTTCTCGGGTGCTACAGTTTCCTAGCACTAAAACATGTACATTGCTTTAGTACTCCCTTTGGGGTCAGGACTCCCCTGAAAAGGGATTTTTAAACTTGGTGGGACTTAAAATAATAATATTGGAATTATAACTTAGTCTAATCACAAAAAGTAATATATAGTTCTTGTCAAATTTGTTTTCCATAGCGGAAAATGTAGCTAATTAAAGGGGCTGTACCCAATTTATTCAATTTAATAAAGTAAAATCAGTTTTGCCCCAGTACAGAAAGTGCTTTGGAAGTGAAAATGAGACTGCTGAATGTGTTCTGCATCTAATTATTTATCTTATGCTGCCCTGCCCACTTTTTCTTCTTTTTGCCACGGATCGGGACTTCCGTTATAATCGCACTTCCGGTCCAGCAGGAACTACATTCTTTTAAATGGAGAAGGAGGGAAAAGTCTTGCCGCTAAAATATGCTTCAAACTAGATCGATGTGTGTAAAATCTCCACTGTTCATGTGACCAAGAATTCAACAATGCACCGGAAAACTACTTTTTAGTCTGTGTAGAGCTTATTTTCTTTCAAGGTCGGCAGCCCTATGTTAGCTAATACAACCAGAAGAAGGATTACGTAGAATGGGGGCACCCAGACGCTTCTGGGATTCACCTTATTCCGAGACTTTTCTCTCCTTCTCCATTCAAATCAACAGAGTTCCTGCTCGAACGGAAGTGCCATTACAATGGAAGTGTGGAAAAGAGGAAAAAGTGGGTGGGGCAGAAGAAGGTCAATAAGGTGAATAGTGCGTTTTATTCTTCGCAAAGCAGGAAATGCGCTGTTAGCATGCTAGTTTTTGGTAGCTTACCGCTCTGACTCTCTGAAAGTTGTGAAAAGGGCTTATAAACTCATAGTAGTGAGTAATTAATTTGCTAGAAATCAACTGGATAAGTGAGTAATATCTGCTTGCAAAGAGTTTAAAATGAACTCGTTTTGTTTTTCTACGTTCTAAGACAGTAAAAATCAGATACAGCTCCTTAGAAACACGATAGAGAGAGAGAGAGAGGCCAAGCATGTGTGCCAGAGCCCATTGAACAATCTGTTGCATCAAATCAAATCAAATTGAAGCTTTGTATGAAGTTGAGTCCTGTTGTGTTTTGCCACAGAAGCAGGTACAATCAGCCCATTGTCAGCTGTAAATCTAGCTCAAATGCTAACGGTGCATCAGGTTTCTAAACCAGTCTAACTCTCGCTGGGACTGAGCTCCGGAGAAAGTGGGCCAGCTCCATCATGGCCTCCCCCAAATCAGAATGACCCACTAAGGCACACTTAATAAGGGGAGGCAGCCTGGATTCACATTTCAATTAGTACAGATGAGTCCATTAAAAAGACATTGGCACTTTGAATCTGGCGTAAATGTTTGCACAGAAATACAGTACTGGTTGAAGTTACACTCCAATATAACTGTGAATTTATCCTTGTAAACGTGTAACAGAACTAGTTCATTGTAAACTGTTTGGAGCAGTTCACATGTATTGCTCACTTACCTAATGCATTCTTAGCATCCTAATTATTCACCGCAATGAGTTTATAAGCGCTTTTCACAATTTATAGACGCCAGAGCTAGTAAAGCTATCGACTAGCATGCTAACGGCCCACTTCCTTCTTATGGAGAATAAAATACTCAGAGCAGACAGCGCACCACGGTCTCATTTTGATCTTAAGAGCTGCTTTTATATATATGTATTGAGGCAAAACAGATTGTACATTATTACATGCAAATAAATGATACAAAATACAGCCCCCTTTTAAATATTTTTCACATTAATGTTTTTCACATTTGAGACCACTAAAAAAGCAATCTATACCAATTTTGCACACCAGCTTATTAGCAAAAATGATCTTTCTTCAAAATTACCCGGCGCTTATATAAACCAACTTTCTTCATTCTACCCGTTGTTCTGGATAATAGCTAGAGTGCGATTTGCCGAAGGGGATGAGGGGATTTGCCCCCCTCTGGTTTGTCTGTCCCTCTCTCTGCTTCTGTTTTTCCTCTTCCTGCCTCTGCTTTATTCTTCGGGGTATAAAAGAAAGGGACCAGGCACAGACTGTGTCCCAAAGTTAACACTTCATTAGCAGCTAAAACTTTGTACAGTCACTCGTTGGTGATCGCCACAGCATCTTAATTCTCGCTTCCCATCACAGCTGCATCTGTAAGGTTCGCGCTGAGTGCACTGCCTCTTCTCCACCAGGCGTCAGAGAATGAACCCACTCTTCCCTTTGCTTTATCGAGGGCTGCATATTGTCATCAAATCATTACTTTTATTCAAATCTATCGCTCAAACCACTGCAAAGCTCCTCCGGCCGTTGCTGCGATGTTATATTCTGTGTCAAGTAACAACCGTTTAACACTTGTCGTGGCTCTTACAAAATAAAAGCTTCTGCATTCACTCGCTATTTCAAATGCCTTATTGTGAAAAGACCAGAAAAGGATGAAAAATGCAGAATCAACTTTAAGCATTGCTAAAAATACAGCAGATGGTTTTCTACGCATTGTCCTGGAGGACAATGGACACATATGTGCACAGAAAGGGCGTGAGAGGTGCTAGAGTTAGTGGTTTAACAACCTTAAAAAGTCTTAAAAAACAACAACACTATATACATGTCTGATTGGTTGAAAAATAATCATGCTAGGTTATTCTGCGCATGTGGCTAGTTTTATAGGACTCCTTTACCTTAAATTACAGTGAAGTGGAGCATTTGCTTCAGCTAATAGGCTAACACAGCTGAAGTAGCAAATGAAAGAGAAGCATTAGCTTTTGTCCGTTCTTCCGCACAGCTCTGTCACACTGACTGAGGTGTAGCTCGTTCTCTCTGATCTTTAATCTATAGCCTGCGTAAATGAAGAGGCTGTGCTGATGCGGCATGATAACGCTTCATTACATGGACCGCCGGATTGTTGCCCTGTCGACGCAACTTGCAGGAGACCCACCTTTGACATTTCAGGGCTGGTGGTAAATACAGCTAAAACATTGTAGCTTGCTGATGTGAACATGGTTAAGTGCTAACCACTTTTGGATACTCAGAAAAGCAAGGCAAGTGTTGTTAGCGTCGTCTTATGGTCATTTATTTATACTAGCCATCTTACTATGTATCTAGCACCCCACATTAAAGGTGGTATACCCAACTTTACATGGTGTTGGTTATTTTGTCCACCAGAGTAAAAGCAGTACAAAATCAGACTGCTGTGTGCTGTTTGAATATAATCACTCTGCCGTCTAACCCTAAGGCTGTGAATGCGCCTGCAAATTTATGCTTGTGCATATTAAAGATGTGCCAAAGGATTTGTGAGAGATAAGAACCAGTTTGATAGATACAAATAATACGTATTTATCCTCCTTTGCAGCTTCCAGCAAAGTCACATTTGTACAAGATGTTAGTCATGAGATGCTATAGAAAATGTCTCTAATTTGCTATATTATTTTTAACTCGACCGTTGCCATGACACACTGTATATAATCATTGTTTGTTTCCTGTCCCATCACAGTTGTCATAAAGTTGATCAAGATTGGGACAATATTTGCTCTGCTAGCAAGTGAAGCTTAGGCTATTGAAATGGAACATGGCAATAAACATCATGGCACTAATAGAGAGATACTGTCTATTCCAGGCATCTTTTGAAGGTGCAAAAGTCCTTTTGCTCTGTGAAACAATGAAAATGCACTGCACATAACAGAATGGCGCAAGAGGCTGTGCAGAGGTAGTGGCCTTGAGCTGAGGCTGATGTTGGCAGATGAGTCCAAGCACTGTGGTGTCCTGCTGTGAGCTGGACCACGTTCAGACCTCTGAAGCTCAGTGGGTTTGTGTCTGTGGGATAGGCTTCCTGTGATTGTAACTCTATCTCCTCTGGACGTCCTGTATGTGTGTGTGTGGGTGTGTGTGTGTGTGTGTGTATGTATGCATGTGTGTGTATGTATGCGTGTGTGTGTGTGTGTTCAGGACAGGAGACATCCATCTGACCTGCCTGTTTTCACTCAGCCAGCTCTTGTCTTCTGATTGGACGTCCCGCTGACTGGGGTTCTCTGATCCTCTTAATCAAATACAGGGCAGAGACATGATTACCTGTTTCAGTAATGTCATATCACAGGTTCCTATTCTTTATCAGCATATACCCCTGTGGAATACAATTTGTAGCAGCAGAGCATGTTAAACTAAGAACCAAATTAGGGCTAAATTGATCAGCATGACGAAAAAAAAACGCCTTACCCAAATTGTAAGTGTTGGGTTGCATCATTGAGTTGTAAGCAATGTAGCTTGGTCAAGGAGGACATTTGCTCTGACTAATGAATTGGTGAACACAAATTCTGACCCTATAACTGCAAACTAGAAAGTCAAACTGCATACGCAGTACCCTAAAACAGTGTTTCCCAATCTGGAGGGTCAGAAACCCCATTGGTGTCGCAAAATGATTTCAA
The DNA here is from genome assembly GCA_015082035.1 of Chaenogobius annularis. NCBI lineage: Eukaryota > Metazoa > Chordata > Actinopteri > Gobiiformes > Gobiidae > Chaenogobius > Chaenogobius annularis. Next base: position 1,100,883 of record BJKM01000061.1, read on the forward strand.
GGGGTCCCCAGATGATCTGGGGAATATTGAAAATGTATGCAACAGTCTTAAATTGACATCCATCAAATGCAGTGGCAAATGTAGATTCGTGTTTGCTAGCCTACCAAATTCCTTTATCTAGTCCGACGACCTGAAAAGAAATTCAATCAATAGAAATCGCTTTGTGGGTAACCTGTTTCTTGTGTTTAGGGGTGGCAAACGCCAACTGTTGTTATTATGGGGGTCATGTTTGAGAACCCCTGCCCTAAAACACCGTTGCCATTCCTCTCAAGAGGAACCTTATCAATCAGTTTCCAATAGTAAAACATTTGGGATGGACTATGTATCGGTTTTGTAGATACATGCACACAGAAATCTTATTTAAATTTGTCCTTAATAGCATCTTTTACAATATGTCTGCACAACCAAACCAAATTTTGCTCAACAACATGGAAAAAATACCTAGTACAGCCACTACAACATTACTCTTAATATTGGTTGGCAAATAGGCAGCAAATAGGCCTACTGGTATGGGCTTGAAAAAATATGAGCTGTAGGAACCTTTTAGGGACAATTTTTCCTGGGATTTTGGTGACAGCAGAATCAAGATGACAAAATGATTACATAATGTACACTAAATTTTTTTTCATATTTATTTGATTTTAACCAGTTAAACGCTTGCAGATAACCGGCTCCATCCTCTTTCTCATTCATCCCACTTTCTCTCACTCCACCTCTCCAGCTGTGCTCTGCTTTTCCCAGCACTCAGACAGAAATAGCCTCATGTGTGGAACAGAGTGGAGTTATTAACTATAAGACATCCACCACACAACCCCGGAGCACTCACTTCAGTTAGAAACCTGACACATTCAACGCTTATTATCTGCTAGTGTTTGGTTTGTTATTTTAAGACTCTGTTATTGTAACGACAAGGTGATTTGGAGAATATTCAAGAGTTGATGATGTATTGCCTCTTGATTGTTTTAGACTTGATCTTGGGTTCTATTTTGAGAGACCAGTGTCACGCTCAAAGACACTACAACAGTGAAGCGGTCGTAAGCAGGGCCCGGGGTCACTTCATCAGTTTTTCAGCGGTGGCTTTGACTTAGGCTTTACTGTATAAGGAAATTGCATTGCCTGGAATTTTCCACAGTATGGCATGAAAGTCATCTATATCCATGGAGACAAGCAGGTGACGCCACCAAGCCAAGTTACAGGTCAGATCTCTGGCGAGGCAAGACCACACACAGTAAGAACGCATCTTTTTCAAGGTGTTTTGGATGAAAACACCTCTAATTGAATAAATGCATGATAGACATTTATACAGGGGAACATTTGAGGCCATTTTTTGTTATTATTTTTATTTGTGTTTTACTCTCCACGAAGCAGGAAGTGCGCTGTTAGCATGCTAGTTGTCGTTAACTTTACTGTGATGGCAAAACTTGCCCTGGCCTCAGAGAACTGTGAAAAGTGCTAATAAACTCATCACGGTGAATATTAGGGTTCTTAGAAGGCATAAGGTAAGTGAGCAATACATGTGGATGACTGCAAATACTTTAAAAGACCTTGTGCTTTTTTCCACATTTCTAAGACGGTAAAACTCAGGTACAGCGCCTTTGAGTAATCTTGAAAATTTTAAGGGCCATTACATACTGAAGTCCAATTCAGCTATTCATGCTGTCCCTGCTGAATGAGCAGCCTGCTTTAGGATCTAAATTGAGATGGGTCCCTCGTGGCACCACTGGCCCATAATACTGATGTCATCTTCACACTCCTAATTCCGCATGTGTTGGCCAACATGAAGCGTCAGTAGCTTGCTCTCTTGATTCTCTTTGTTGTGTTTGACTTTGTTTGTGAATGTGAGAGGGGCTAACCCTGTGCGTAGCGTTTCAAGCTGAAGGCTGGAGATAACGGCGCGTTGCTCGGGAAGAGAGTCAGTGTCAGTGAGAGGAGGAGGAAGGAGCCCATAAGTGGATAATGGAGCAGAGCAGGGCTGTGGGGCAGTACTGATAGCAGTCAAAACAGTTCTTCTCTGTCTTAGTACAATCAGGCTACTTGGCAGAATGCTGCAAACCTAGATGAAGAAACAACCTAATCTACACCAAAACATTGCATAGGCACATACATTATGTACAGGCAAGTGCCTTGCCCAAGGACACACTGATTGCACTGGTTGGAAATTGAGACTGTACCTTGCGCTACTTTAAGTATTAAACTATAGCATATGTAAATCATTGTTTTACTTTTTGCTCCTTATAAACGGCAAAATGTCTCTGAAAGACCTTAAAGGCAATGTGTTTTTATTGTTGAAATTGGCTGCGTAATATTTTTGAACACTTCATCCATGTCCCGGTCTGAATGTTTTCCATAATGGCAAGTAGGTGCAAAGAAGGTGAAAACAGAATTTTCAGAGCAATCAAACCTCTGATGCAGGACAATACAGGATAGTCAGACAGACATGAATTAATCAAAATTTAATGTTGAGGTAGCTAATGATGAGGGAACATAGTTATAACATGCATTAAAAGTTAATCAAAATATACATTTTACATACTAGGTCCTTTTGGATTATTATTACTTTTTACTTCTACTTCAGTAATATTATTGTAAAATTACTGAACTCTTATCTGAGTTAAAAGTCTGACTCCATTCTAGCCTACCAAATAAATGTGACAGTAGTGTCAATAACCTGCCATAAAGACACATTACAAAGCACTGTCGGGGATTGAACCCTGTGACCGTCTTGTTGTGATTCACGAGTTGCATAAGCAAACAGAATGAAAGAGACAACAAGAGCGCTGGAGAGGAACGGCTGAATGGAGGACTGGAGGTGTGAGGAGGGTGGATTATGTGACTCATATCCAGTGAGGTTGCATGACGCTGGGGGGACTGTTCTCTGACCGTCCCTGGTCTTGAGCTCGGAGTTGAACACATGGACACACCAAAATGGGACTGGGCACTAAATCTTCTATGTTTGGTCTTATTGTATTTTAGTGCAAACCACAAAACTTATCGGTTCTATATAGAGCTCCTGCACCCATGTGACTCAGGTTGTTAGGTAGATGTAAAGGAGCTTTTAGCTCCGAGAATGGTGCGATTGTCCCAGTGTGAAGACACCAGCCAAAGGCTGGTGCGCATTAAATGGCTCCCCTAAGGCCACTAAAAATAGGTGGTCTTGGAGTTGCTTCTTCTGCATTCTGGTGTGAAAGCAGCCGACCTCGAGTTGCAGAGCTGTCCGTTTGCAACCTGCATCTGACGAGGCAAATTGGAGCAACTGACAGCTTTGTCTCTGCTGCCACCATCCTGCATCACTCTCACTTTGTCAAAAGACCACCACACACTGGGAGGAGTGAGCGTGTGCGTGCGCATCCACGCTGCTCTTTTTGTTGTTATGAAAATTAGTGCGTTGGTCAGCTGATGCCTGTCACATGGGTCATGGTGCGGCATTTGGGGAGAATGAGGAGCGTCACATGTGAACACAACCGACCCAAAAGTGGAGAGCACACTGGGGCCACTCCACAGAGCGCACTAATGTGTGAAAATGACCTAAATTGGTTGAAGACGCCATTTGTTTGGCTTTTAAAATGTATCTTTGTCATTGAATGAAGCGGTAAGATAACTATAAATCTTAAAAATGTATCAGATTAACCCTTACCTGGCACTCTTTTAAATAGTATAGATCACGTAGATTGCACCCTAAATATGCAATATTTGGACTTCTATCATCAAAAATGTCCTTGAAGATATTTGTGAGACATATACTGTATTATGAAGCACCGTACTCATACATTTTACTGATTTTGACAGTAAAAATGATGTGATCTTGATTAAAACATGTTAGGCTTTAACTAATGTGATATTACATTTACTCATGTAAATGTAATATACATATCATTGGTTTTACTTAAGTTTTAGATTAATAGACCAATCGCCAATCCATTACAATAATAAAAACATTTAATATGAGGCAGAAGATGTTCGTTCACTAATACAGATGTTGAAGGTTTGATCCCCGAATTATTAATATATACTGTTGATATTTCACCTATATAGTCTATATGAATATGCCAACTCTACTTTTGTACTTAGCGGGTTATATGCAATGCTTAAACTGAAAAAATAGTCCAGGATATGTTTCCAAATTACTTTAATCTTTTAAGACTCTGCATTACAATACAGTGTGGTCATGAGGTCAGGCAAAATAAATACATTTTTAGTAGGGCTGTCGGTCTTTAGTCATTTAGTCGATTAATTACTCTATAGAGTTTTAGTCAACCAAAATTTGTATGAGACCAATTATTCGGTTTGGATTTAGTACAACAACAGAAAGGGACTGACATTTGGGACTGAATCCCAAATTAGTTTAATCTGCTAAATATTCTCCCTGTTTTATAGTATACTTTGCTGTATAAATAGTTGTTTTTGAGTGAACTTGTGTGTGGTTGAGGTCTTGCGAGAGGCAGATCGTAGAGATTCTGAAAACGTTTGAAAACTATAGCTAGTTTCAGGCCACCGCCCTTCAGTCGCCCAATTGACCGGTAGGGAATAACTTAAGTCACCGTAGTTTCTTGGCACATTGAGCTGGATCTGGCTGTTGCACACCTGAAAAGGCAAAATCCTCACATTCTACCAACTGAAAAAAAGCTCTTTGCTCCTTGCCTAACATCACAGCCTTTTTGCAATCTCTGTAGCGCACGCTGCCGGCTACTCTTAAACGCGAGACTGATGGTGCATGGTTTAATAGTAGAGTGCAGAGAGGGAGGAATGTGGAGATGACAGGGTGAATGGGGACACAGTGGTACAGTTCTTTGTTTGTTGTCATTTTAGCAATTCAATAACATACATTCATTTTATTGGCAGTTTGGCAATATATCGAATTATTAAGTGTTTGGAAGTTATGCAAAATTTTAATATCAATAAAACTACCCTCAAAATGAGCTGAATAAAATTAAATATTGATTATAGTTCTTTCACATTTGTATAATACTTAAACCCCCACTTAGACACTTTTAGCCCAGTATTGTTATCAGTTTGCAAAAAAAAGAAAAAGAAAGAATGCAAAAAATGTATAGTGCATTACCACTTGCAATCATCTACAATTGGACCAAACAGACCCACTAGCTGCTCAAGTCTCCCATCTGTCAGTCTGTAGGTAATTAACCACATACGAATGCTTTTGTAGTGTTTTAGCGGGGCATCTCTTCCTGTCCTCCGGCATATACTTTAGTCCACTTCTGCTCAATGACAAACGTTGGCTACTGTTGGCTAATGACAGCATGTGACTCGGATGCCCTGGAGGTGTGGAAACTCCGCACATGAAAAGAGTTTTTCTGTGCAGTTTTCCTGAAAGAAAAAGACTGTCATTAGTTTCCTGAGAGTGACGTGTGCTTCATGCTTGGCCGGGCTCAAGGCAGGGCAGTAGCGATGTGGTCATAGCCAGTGTTCTCAGAGAGGTCACTTTGCACGCTGCTTATTACTCAGCAAAACAACTGTTGTGTAATATGTATTCATGTTAGAAATGGTGTAAAATTGCTTGTATAAAATATTTACATAGATTTTTCCTTTTTCTAATAGAAAAACTGGGACAATTTACATATGTGTGGTAATAACTGTCAATTGAAAACATTTCTATTGCAGTTTGTAGCAATTACTAACTTAGAGGTACGCTTGTTTGTAGTATCTTAGAGGTACGCCACCTGCAGGTGACACCGCCAGGTCAAGTTAGGATCAGATCTATGGAGAAGAGACACCGCTCACAGTGAAAATTCTTTTTTGTTTTTGCTATTTTCTGTTTATTGTTTTTATACAACACAAAACAAACACTAAACAATAACGAGCACCATTCAAATTGACACGAGTGATGTTCCGCCATAATTTTTGTGTCACATATCACTGCGGCGTATTCTTTGGCACTTTGTTCAGCCTTGATGTGGCCTACTAATTATCCACTCATGTTCAATCATGGGCAGAGGTCAAAGCAGCCAGAAATATCCTCCAGCCTTCCATCTGTCTTGACAGATATTCAGTTTTTTAGGGGAATCCTGAGGCATTTCCAGAACAGACAAGAGCCATATCCCTTTAGTGTCCCCCTTTAATATTTCATTAACAATTCCTTTGGGCTGTTACATGTATCTACAGCTGCAAAAGTGATATATTAAAGTCTATGACCTCACTTAAAACAAAACAAACAAACAAACAAACAAAAAAAATCTTATTTCCTGTTCACCTCCATTTGGTATTTTTGGTGTCTGGGTTAATGTTTCCGTTGGATTTGAGAGCTTTTCCTCCTCTGACTGTGGCCCTGAGCCTCTTAATCTGACTTTAATGAGATCCACTCCAGTCAATACAAAACAACTTAGCTGTTCTGTAAACACCAGTACATTTTACTCTCTGTTTTGGCTACATGTACCACTCAGTGGAAAGTATATGAAGCTAGCTTATTCCTGACATATTACTGTGTATAGTATACCTCCTGGATTGTAAACCAGCCAGGTGCATGGACATGTACAGCTTGTGTAAATCCAGCGTTTGTGAGAATATTATGATGTTATGCCAGGGGAAGGCCAGCAGCCACATTTGACTCTTGCTCATCTTTAAAGATCATGTCGGTTTAGGGGTCAGAGCCCAGGGGTGAAGCTGAACAGTGCAGACTAAACAGAAGGACACAGGGATAACATGCTTTTACAGCAGCCGGGGAGGTCTGGCTCAGGGGTATGGGGAGTATTGTGGGCGAAGGACACTATATTTATAATTTAATCATTTCACATTTCAGGATCTGAAGGTATGTGGATAAAGTAAACCCTGCAACTATGGACCTTAAACCCAGGACATCTGGACCCTGTCCAGATACTCGCGGGACACAATAGCATCGTTTCAACTGGCCCTGACCCCCCTGACTGCTTTAGAGTGCAGACAGCTTTGGAAGCTACTACCTAGAACGGTCTGCTTTGGATTGTTAAACGTACAGTGCATTCGGACATTTAATCCATTTTGGAATAATGCTGTAACATAACAACATTTTGAAAAAGTGAATACTATCCAGATGACCAACTCTCTTAAGTACTTATACACCAACACTTTACAAATATCATAAACAATATAATACTAATCATTATATGTCTTTGCATTTTCTTATGAGGTATCGTATGAGTTGTTTTCATAATTTGAGTATGTGTCCTTTAAAATGGAGCTAAAGCAGTCTCCCTCCGTAGTCTTTATACTACTGTACTACATATTAATTCTATATAAGCCTCCATAGCACTGCCAAAGTTTTACTGATGATTTTTCCGATATGTACTGACTTTGATGGTTTACTCATTACGTGTGATTTTCAGTGTTCATGGATAATATTTGTGATTAAAGCAGCTCTGCTTGTATACAAGTCTGTCCATGGCCTATCACCAAAGTACATCTCGGACATTTTAGTGCCATGTGAACCATCTCGGACTCTGAGGACCTCAGGGACCGGCCTCCTGCTGGTGCCCAGAGTCAGGTCAAACATGGGGAATCAGCATTCCAGTTTTATGGAGCTAAAATCCGGAACAGTCTCCCTCAGGTCGTGAGACAGCCCCTATGCCGGCAGTGTTTAAATCTAGGCTAAAAACGGTTCTGTTTAGCTGTTCTTTTGCTTGACGGCATTTTATCTGCAATTTACAATTTTAAATACATTTCAAAGTAATTGTAAAGCACTTTACATTACTTTTGAACTGTGCTCTCCAAATAAACTTTGATTGATTGATTGATTGATTGATTACTCATAATAGACCCAATATCCAGAATTGTGCTTTTAGAAATTCCTTCTCTAATGCTGTGATCGAAGGTCAAAGGTCATCAAGACTAAAAATAGGTCTCCCTTCTGGGCATATGGACAATATGGTTCTCAAATTCACATGCCTAGACTTGTCTGTCTTATAAGCTACATTTTTGCAAACCGAGGACCATCCGCTGTCTCAAAACAACCCAATGACAGCAGCCTCAGCGTAGCCCCCAGACACATGCAGCGTATTGACAATTAGATCACGTAAACCGACTGTCCCACGGCGTGTCGTGGCCGTCGCCGGTGTGGGCTGTCTGTCTGCATGGGTTAAATATACGAGAATATGAAGTGATGTGTTTGTGTACGCTCAGAATGTGGGAGTTTAGGGCACTGGGCACAGATGGGACATGACAGTCTGTCTATGGGCTGGGGGCATTAAGATGGAGCTGTAAATACATGATGCTGTGTCCCACTTACAGCCAGGGTAGTACAGTTTAATGTTTGCAAAGAATAAAGGTGTAAAGTTATTTACCTTTATTTTGCAATTGAAGGTGAACTCTGTAACTTTTCTGACGGCTGAAAAGTACTAATCACTTCACACATACGTTGCAAGTTGGTACATTATTACGTAGATTCATAAGATGCAAGTGTGGTAACTTTAAATGGTCTTTTAAACTAAAGACTAGAAGGAGTCTCAAGATTGTTCTCAGAGTTTGGCTCCAGCCAGCTTTCGCCTCTCGGTCGGCATGGAATATCTTGCTTTGTTTTTTAAAGTTACGTGTCCGCAATTGAATTAGTGAATAAATAAGCTGTTATGTGTTGCCTGAAATGTTCCATAGTATTGCATTAATTCAATTCGAGTTTTTATTTTTTGCAAAACATAGAAAAACATGGATTCTTACTCGCCAGGGTCACTTCTCCACAGATCTGACCTTTAACTTGGCCAGGTGGTGTCAGCTGCTTGTCTCCATGGAGATAGATGCGTTTAATATCATATGGAACAATCTAGGCTGTCATTCCCCCAATTGAGTCAATCTTGCTAGTCTCTATCTTTACTGTAGTTTCATAATTTTAAAATGTTTTCTGTCAGTTTTAGCCTTAGTTTGCCAATCATTTAAGTTAAATACAAAGAAAATGTATTTGTTAAGAACGTTTCTATATGTTATACTATACTAAAAAGACATGTAAAATCTTGTACCTGCCATAGTCACCAAGTCACCAAACACAACATATTTCACTTTAGTCAGGTGATCTTGATGTTTCTCTGCACTGATCTATTTGGTTGGGTTTACTAGCAGCTAACAAAAATGTACACGTTAAAGATATATAGCATGTTAGTTTGTCAACGTACATGCTATTGTAATAAGAGAACAGCATTTGTGTGCTTGCGCTCTGAATCTGGGCATGGGCAGATTTAATTTAGACGCAAATTTGGCACTGACTCAAATTGGTGAATCAAATAGGGAAAGCAATATCATTCCCATGGAGACGAGCAGGTGACGTACCTTCTGTTTGAAAAGTTACATATAGCGCAACAAAAAATCTCACTTTTGCTCCATCCATGAGATTCACCAACTAAACAAAAATAAGGCACATTTTTGTGAAAAACATTTTGTTAGCATGCTTGTATGGTTTAGTTTATTACAAACCCGCAGTTACGTGTTTGATCACGATTACGCTCTGTGCACTCCGATCTCCAAGCTAAAGCAGGGAGAAACTCAATCTCCCAGCAGCCCCCTGTGCGTCTCAGAGCTGCTCAGATGTTGAAGGTCAAAGCTTGGCCTGATGTGACCGCTGATGTGACCGCTCAGAATTATAGTCTGGTTTATATAAGTGACCCACAGACCTTTGCTCATTGTGGTGTAGAAGTTATACAGAGGAGACGCTGGTGTAAAGAGTTTCTGCAGGCGTTATTGGGAGCAATTGTGTAGCCATGGCAACGAGTGGGGTACTTTTCATTGTATAAATAGCAGCAGTTGGTGGTGGTGAAAAATGCAACACCACAATCATCAAACACAAATCACTTGTAATAAATTGTAATGAACTATTCACCAATATTTTAAGGCTAAGCCAACATAACAGCATTTTTGCTAATATTCCTTCAGCTAGCATCACATTTAAAAAAAAAAGTTTTTTAGTGCATGTTTACATTTACCATATAAATATTGGAGTACTGGCTTTAATATCTACACAGCCCTTAAGTACATCTGAATGCAGTAGAAATGGTCCGTGCCCGTAACTGTCCACATGCATTAGGCTCACGTTGGCCCATTTTACAACACTGTTTAACAACATCGTGATCTAATAAACTACGCTCCTCAACATCGATTTCCCTCTCCTCTCATAACCACTTCCTGTCTGTGTACTTCCTGTTCCGCCCCCTGTTCCTTGCGGAATCCATCTGTGTCTTCGCCTCGATCCATTTGGAAAGACTCTTCTCTCCAATTCAATTACGCCGCTTCCTGTTTACCTGCTCATCCGCTCGCTGTTTGTGCGCATGACGACTGCAGCCAGCAACAATTCTCTGTGGCATCCACTTAACCATTACCCATGGAACAAACATTATTTATATTTATACTGTAACTGCTAAAGGAATTAAGTATGATGGCTGCCTTTATGCATGTTTGAGTAGTCCTGTATTGTCCTGCAACTGAGGCTTGAGAGCTCAGAAAATTACTTTTTTCACCTACCTACTAACCACTGTCCCTGCCCATATCCCTGTACTTTGTTTTAATAATTAGAAAAATAAGTGATACATGTAGAAAAACAAAAAACAAAAATATAAATGACAGTCTGCTGCTTGTTACAGTGAAATGTCACTGAACAACGGCCAATCAGTTCTGCAGTTTTTAACAGGAAGTCAATGGACTATATTACTAGACCATTTTGGATCAACATTGCAGTTTACAATGAACAAAATGTAAAATGATGATCGACTTATGTTATTGTTCAATATTAAGTATGGGATAAAAAGCACAATTTGTCTCTTTTAATTGTTTACTTCAGTGGCCTTGAAGTTCAAGTTAAACCTATGATAGCAGCCATTATCCAGTAGCAAAGGCAAAATTCTTGTAGAACTATAATTGTAATATATTACAATATCACCAAAGCCCGCTATCCATGCACTGAGAGCAAACATTTTGTAAAGTTTGTATTTTATAATTAGCATGGTTAGTTATCCCTAATCATTTATCAGTTTTCTAGTTTATTAGCCTACAAGAATGTGAGTTTAGGTAATTTTAGGGTTAGGGTGATTACATGTTAGGCCTAAATCATTTTGCTGCTAATGTTCTTCCCTTTCCACTCCCAACAGTTTATCTACAGCCAATCGACCAAAGTGAACAAACATTGAGGTCAAGAATCTAACTAGCCTGTGAAACAGCCTGTATGTTCTGTATATGCTGTATTATTGATCTAAGCATGCAGAGTTGGGCCTCATGTCATGTCTAAAAATATACAGCTGTAGCCCTGCTGTGTCTGCTGGCACTGCCACTGAAACAACCAGCTCTGAACTGATCGATGGAGGACTCTGAATAATTCATGTTGTGCTGTGTGTTGGATCATGTGCTAGATGCTAGGAGACATATTAGAGACCAGATTATTTTACTTTATTGGACAGTCCAAAACAGGTCTCTTGAACCATTACATATTTGATATTATTTATAAACAATATTCTTAAAACTCCTATTTCAACCGTGACCAAATAAGACAGAGGAAATTGTATAAATATTAATTGCTGCTTTTGAGCTCACATCCTGGCAGGGAACGATAAGTAGTAAGTACCATGTTGCTATAATCAGATTACTTTTTTTTTATTAACGCATGAATCTTAAAGCATTATAATTTAAAATTGAGTAATGTTTAGACTATTGTAGCCCTGGTAATTCTACATTACTTTAATCCAACCAAAACATGTTGCTATAAAACAGAAAAAACATGTTTTTAAATTACACCTGTATTTCTAGGATATTGACTTTCTAATATTTGAATTGTTTTGACCTATAAACATGCAACATTCCTTTATATTTAGGCAAGTGAAAGTGGTGCTGGTCTGGTTCAAACTGTGACACAGACATGTAGCAACTGTATTCCCAATCAGACAACAGTATCTTCCATAACAATAAATGTTGGTTCAGGTTGGACCCTCACCAGTCCGTGCTGTGTTTTTCCCTCTGAAGTGTCCCCAGTGCAGGAGCAGAGCTGTCTCTGGCTCCTAACGCCGCTGCTGTCTGAACTTCTAAGGATGTGATGGTGTATTTATAGCTAATTAATTTCCTCTCTCTCTCTAAACAATGCCCATCTGTGTAGTAAACATACTTTATAGTGATTCCCGTGTACACAAACTTATACATGTGATTGCCATGTGACCACCTCCGCTGCTTCAAAAACTGCAGCTGTCAATCAATGAGCGTGTCTGCTGCTGATGGTGCGAGAAGAGACAGGGAAGTACAGAGCCATTTCATGTTCTGTCTGGGGTGATCTATTCTAATATAATCACGGTGGAAATAATGATTTACATTCAAGTACACAGACAAGTTATAGTGCTTCTCAAGAAATCCCATGGGACCAAAGTTGTATTTTCTCAATCATTTATGCAGCAACGTGCTACTGGAAATAGACTTACATTGGGCCTAATGTAATCATGAAAACATTCAAGGTTTGAGAGGAAAATATAACGTTCACTCTCAAGCCAGAACAAACGAACAAGTGCCAACGGTGGCGTAGGAGGTTGAGTGATTGTCTTATAATCAGAAGGCTGACAATTCAATCCCAGCTGTGTTGTGTCCATGAAAAATAAGTGTTATCTGTCCTGTCTATATGAATAAGGTTTGTTAATGACTGATGGGTGGCAAGAGAGGGGCTGCCATAGAAAAAAGTACAATACATTCAGTCATTTCCAGCACTAAATAATGGTAGTTTCTCTATAGTACCATGTGTATGTCTTACAGTTCTGATAAAGCTCAAGGCAACTATAAAATTTATCAGGAAAGGTACAACTTTCTTCTGGTGATTGTCAGTTTCAATACTTGTAAAGAATCAGAATTACTTTTATTCATCCCCATGGAGAAATTGTTTTTGTTAAAAACTGAATATCAGTATTACGGTAAGAATAAAATGCTATAAATCTTTTCCTTTTAACAGCTGAACCCCCAGTAAAACCAAAATAAGTTTACATTTTACTTAAGTTAACTTATAAAATACATAGTACTCTCACAACATGTATATTTACTCCTGTACAGTTTGCAGCACGCTGAATATTGCAGAATGACTTTATGAGGAGAATTTTCCAGTAGTGTTTGATGTCGACAGCAGGAATGATTTCCTGTGTCTCTCAGTGGAGCAGTGGCAATAACAGTCTGTCGCTGAACGAGCTCTTGCAGCTGAAGTCTAGAATAGTCATGATTTTAAGTATCTCGCGTCAATACTAGTTTTATTATCAATTAGCATCTCTACTTGCAATGCTCATGATTCAAAGCTTCTATTACTACTGCAGATGATTTTGTATTCCACAATGTATTTATTTATTTGACGTTAACTTGAGCTTTTATTTGCTTTTGGTCCTCTTCCAGCTCAAGCCCCGTGCAGACTGTGGACTCTGCACTCTGACACACTTCCCTTGATGGATGCGTCTCTGAACTTACATTTCTTAATAAACAAATGCGTCTGCTCTGATTATCTCATTAGTTTATGCATCTAGAGAAGGCCCAGTTTCCACACCTCACAAATCATTCTGTGAACTCATGGGATGGAGTTTTCCGCTGTGTCTGTCTGGAATTATCCACAACACAAGCTGAACGAGAGCCAGAATGCTGCTGCTTATCCGATAGCTGCTCGGGGATATGCTAATGACTGTTGTGGTTTGAATCTGATCATAATTGCTCTGCTTTACTCGTTAATAGCTTGGTGTTGTTTTTGCTTTCCTTTCATTCATGCACATCTCTGTTATTTAATTTTGGCGAGCTTTGTTGTAATCACTGAAGTAAGAAGATGCAGTGTTTAATTGGTTAGGTTTAAGTAATACAAACATCCAGAAAAAAACAAAACAATTACATCTTAAATGAAAGTATAATCTTATGAAATAAGACTGAACAATATGGAAAAAATATCTAATTGCAATTTTTCTGAAAACACGTCCAGAATAATTTGATTAAATTTTTCTTTTCTTTTTTTGTTTGTTACCATCTTCTTTTATCAATGAGAATTATGTTGGGTGGATTTTATCAAGGAGCGATGGAATCATATTTTGCTTGCATTTAAATACATTTGGCTTTTGAAAACATTGTAATACAGACGGAACTGCAAGCCTTCAATTGCTTTTTTGTTGCAAATGACTCATCAAGTACATACAAGTCCAGGATGACATGCTTTGACTGTTGCATTCTGGTCAGCTGTGTTGATACTGCTCCATTGAGTGAAAACCAGTGAGGCCAGTGATTGGAGGAGGAAGTAGAGGCAGTTAGCGCTAACTCATGTGGAAACACGTCACACATGCGCACTGTCAATGTTGACACGTGCACGCTCCTGAACCAGCGTGTGCAGCAGATTCTCCCCGTGTGGAGGAGGATGTGTGTTACCTAGCAACCGTCTCTGTGAAACCAGGAGCTGCAGGCGCAGGTTTGCAGCAACATCATCAAGCAAGTGTTTTCTTTCAGAATGCAGAGGAGCAGGCCAGGGCTCACAGGTAATTGGGCTGCCATGTAGAATACTGCACATATCTGCTGTAGTGTAGACGAATGTTCAAGTATATTATTTCATCGAGTGCCTTATAATGGTGCTCTTAAGCTGTATGTATGACAGAAGGTATAATTATGTTTTTAACTTTCATTCAAACTTATTTACAATATCACATTTTAAGAAATATACTCCACTTAATATACAACTACACTTTTTTTGTTTTCACCCACAAACTAGATGTGTTCAACCTGGGTCATTTTAGATGGACTGTCAGATGGTTACAGTGGCACATAACTGCTGGAGAATTTACTACACTGACTGCATATAGTGGCACCTCCAGGATTTTGAAACAGGGACGGCCCGAAGAGGGGGACTGGGCGTCAACCAGAAAATGTTTACTATAACGAACGGCATTTCCAGTTATTTGTAGCACTTTTGGGGTGTCCCAGCTGGTTTAGTAATTATAGTATTATTAGTAATATAATATGTTTTATTGTTTTAGTCATCAGGAGGAGGAGGAGAAAACCAGCCAGTCAGACAAGGCCTGACCCCTTGGAGGTGCCCTTGATTACATAAAGGAAACTCTACATAAATGTCACAGTGTGTCCGTTTCTGAATATTGTTCTTGTCGATTCTTGTGTTCTCGTGTTCTTGTGAAACGTCATCTGCTGTGGCCTAGTATTGTTCCAATTGTGTGTTCCCTTGCAGAAGAGGTCTGTTTAGATAGAACATGTTACACATTAATTATAACTTTCTTGAATTCCTTTTTGCAACTATCCTGCTTTATAATCTGTCTGTTTTAGTGGCATATTATTACACATGTAATTTTATCATGACATATTTCCTAAAGCTATTTGGACATAGAAACAGCAACAGATGTGCAGCTAACCCCAAAATGATGAAATTAGCTCAAATTCCCGGCTCTCCTCTATTCCTGGAGCAACCAGTGTATTGGCAGAACACCCAGTTTTATGTTTCGCTGCTCATCAAATGTGTCAACCTATTTAATACTCTCGCTGTCGCTGTTTTGAAAATATATTTCAGTCTATATTTTATTTTGATTTGACTCTGAGAACAGCTATACACCTGCTTTGGGATGAGACCAGAGACAGAGGAGAGCAGGCAGAGAGGTCAATGAGGGTCAAATGCCTGGAAATACCTGGAGAATATAACATGCTAGTCTGGTTAATTTGTCATCGTAGCTTCACATTGATGTCCCCTATAAAGAACTAAAGAAATATTCTTTTACCCCTCAAAAAAGTCACTCTTCAGATTTCTTTTTGGAAAATCATTAGTTTACATTTACAAACTTGTGTGTGTGCAATGACTTACGTAATCTTCAGTTGTTCTGACTTGAGCAGGTGCAAAATGTCCTTTCCTTTTCCCAAATGCCTCCTCAGAGTGAAACTGCTAAAAAAAAAAAGAAGAAAAAAAAAGGAAAGGAGAAAACACAACCATCCTTCTGTGTGTTGGGTTAAGCTAGACATGTTGGTCTCATTTAGTCTACTTAAAGCTGAGGTACCTTATTTTCACACCACAAAACTGGAAGTACATTTTTAAATCTGTGTAACTTGTCCCTAGCTCTTGCAAACCCTTTGACACGACGTTAATATTCACATGCATTCATTTTTAGGGACACCTAAAAGGGAAGTGAAACCTAATCAGCTTATACTTCCTTGACGAGAAATAGAATACTTTATTATTAGATGCGGCGCAGTGTCTCAAAGTGCTGCTTATACAAGATAATCTTGGTAGGAAACACAATATTTACTAAAGTACAAAACGCTTTAAAGATCACAATTACCGTATTTTCCGGACTTTTAGCCGCTCCCCTATATAAGCCGCATTTGCTCTATTTTTAAAAAAACGATAATAAAACAATACATAGGCCGCACCTTTTGTATAAGCCTCAGAACTCTTTCCTTGACTTTTGGCATCGCATGAGCTCGTCCCGCTGTCCCCCCTCCAGCGTGCTCTCCCCTCCAGCGTCTCACCGTACATTCATTGATGTTAAGCTTGCGTGCAGCCGCGCGGTTTCCTAGCAAGATCGATGGCCTTCAGCTTAAAACTTGCTTCATACGAACTTCTTCGTTTGGGTTCCATAATGATGGGGCAAGAATTTGAAAATAATTTATAGTTGGTAATTTGTCGTCCGTGTTCTATTTGCTAGCTGAATAAAAAAGCAACATCTGCTTCTTTGCTTAACTTTTCTGTAGTTTTGATTCTAATTCCGGTTAGTTCGCCCCTAGCGGTGAAAGAAAAAAACCACAGAAAAGCCGCAGCCTCTAAATAAGCCGCATGGCTCAAAACATCTGACAAAAGTAGCGGCTTATGGTCCGCAAAATACGGTACTGCTTTGATGTTGAAAAGTAATAGCAATATTAGTATATTTTACATAACATATTTCAAAGTATTTTGCTCATGTGAATTCATAGATGTGCCAAAAGATCAAAATGTTAAAACCATATTTTTGCAGCCAATATTAGAAGCATCATTGTTTTTGTGTGTTTGTTTTTTGCCCAAAGTATTAAGGATATTTATATCCTTAATATATTATATCCTTAATTTATAGGATTTCTTTCTTTCTAATGAACTCTATTCATTTTACTGGCGAGGTCCATGGGAAAAGATGTCCTTTTCCAATCTCCCTGTCTACCCGTTTTGGCATCTAAATTTATATCATACTTAACTTTTTTATAAGCTCTCTATAATCCTTCTTCTTTAAAAGGTCACCTATCTTTCCAGTTCCAGTTTGACTTGGCCCCTGTGCAGTGTGACCGCCTCCATCGTGCACTGACATCAGAAAAGAACATGTCGGTGCCCGGTCGTCAAATAAGGTCAAGATCTTTGTAAGAGATGGCATATAAGGACAGCGTGGGTGAGAGTACGATCTCTGCCAACATCCTCCTGCTGCATCCACATGTAAACACGCTATCAATCACAACCATGGCTGGATACACCGCTGCAAGTTCAACAACAGCACATTCAAATTATATGAGAATGTTCTATTTTAAGCTCCATTCTAAAATACCTATCTCATTACCTGCGCGAAGATATTTATATTCATGCCTAACCCTGATTACACCAGATGAATTCTTGCGATATTTGTTTCACAAACTCTTGAGAATCCATCCGATCAGGTCCGGGCTGTTCGTCTTGAGCCCGGCCGCTGTTAGCCTGACCAATCAGCGAGAGTCAAAAGGATGGACCTAAACAAACATTTAACAACAGTTTGATTTCTCACCTTTTCCCAACTGCTTTTGCTTGTCCAGATTTATTCACTAATGAATAAATAGATATAAAGAGTCTCACTTCAATCTGTAGCTACTTGTAATTATAATTGTAATTATGTATTACTAGTTACAGTAAAAACTGTCCCAAAAATGTAACTGATTTACACTACACACGCTACACACCTTTTGTTGTTCAACACATTTCCAATTTCTCTATAATATTGCAAGTGACAAGCATTTCAAATATTTTAGTACCTCTAGTATAAAAGAATAGAAGAGAGAAATATGTAGTGCCAAAACAATTATACATTAATAAAACTGGAGTTACACAGTAGGCCCGGCCTATATTAATGAATAGGCTGTGCAGATTACGCAGCTAATCTGCTCAGATCAACAGCTCCTTGAGACAATTACAGCCGCTTGGCTTACGCTATGAAGAAAACTACAATGAACATAAGAAGAAGTGTCTTTAAGGGCACTTTGGAGTTAGTAAGGATCAGTCAGTCTTAAGTTTAGGTTCGGTTCGCCCTGCTCGTCACTGCGTAATAAGCAGGGCACTGATGTACAGTATGTGCGCTATTGTCATCTCAGGACTTTTCTCCATAATTTGAGCAGGACTGGCGAGAGTGAGCATGTATGTAAAGGGCGCTGTGAAGATCTGAAGCGCTGATGTGGGTTTTAATGATGAGCCATGCAGCACTCCAACGGCACAAGCCCCGCACGCAGGGGCCTGAAGAAGCCCCAGTGAAATGTTCATGTCAACAGCACACCATAATAACATGCTCTTGTTGCTTGCGTTACTGAGATTTTAACAGGTAATATATTGGCCCTTTTTAACTCAGTAATACATTATATTACTGCGTTGCTGAAACATGCCATATTCTAGTGTAACTCGTTATTTTGTTACACCCAACACTGCTCACTAGCATGAAGGACGTCCTGGAGAGAAAGTACAGCATGTTGTTAGTGTGTGAAGAAGAACAGGAAGCAGCGAGTCGGGGCAAAACGGGGACAGATCGATCGGGGCCAAGACAGCAGGTCTACTCAAGTCCATTTTCCATTCCCCAGCGCCAGATACGAGCACGGGAAAGGCATCTGGAAGGAGGAAGACAAGGGAAGACTGTGTGAATTCACATTTTAGTAAAACTAAGCAATCCTCTTTCCGACACTGCCTTTGTCTGTGAACTATCTCTGCGTGTTCAGAGGATCCAGGATAGACGTTATATAAGCGCCTCATAATATGAGAAGCAGCGACACTGCTCTCTTTATTTTGTTCCCAGGAGGATACAGGCAGCCCATTTTTTGCCATTGGCATGAAAACAGAGCCCAAGTAACTGCACTGCCAAAGCCTTTTCTCTTAGCTCGACTGACTAATGTTGATTTATTAGCAGCCTGGATTTAGCTAACCTTTTCGTAGACACCCCAATTATACCGCACCAGTGCCTTTCAGCTAACCATGACCCTTGACCTTTCGCATGCCATGATAACGGACAGCGATCAATACAAAAAGAGAAGATCAAGGCATATGTCAGCAGGTAGTGAAGTAATACTGCCTAAAATGTCACCCTAGAACATGACCTTTATCTGCTTTGTAAATTCTGCACTTGTTATCAAAGGGGAAAGATGTTACAAATACAAATTACGTCACAAAAATGATCTTAAAATTCATCACATTAAGCAACAAGGTTTCCACGAAGCAGTGAAAAATCTACCATGTATAGTTTATTTCAATAGTATAATTGCTTGGTATTTTGCCTTAGCTACAGTCTGCATCCGAGGGAATGTGGTGGGAGCAAGCCATTCATTTTAATGTAGAAGAGCTAATCTACAAGTGAAAACGCTCACTTTAGTATATATTTTGTGCCAAATACAGACACCAAGACATGGAGAAGAATAAAGAACAACCCAAATTTGTCTATTTAACAAAGAATGCTAATGGTGCTGTAACGCTGTATTGTAGCATCTACAGAACAATCTGTTCACTTTTCTGGAGTATCACTATGTCAACAACCTCCATTAAACCTCAGCTGTGACTCGACTTGCATTAGTTGCGCTTAAAATACACATAATTCACCAGAAAATGTATTAGAGGAGGGAAAAAGTTGCGTTTCCTATTGAATCAATAGAGTTTTCCCCATGACTGTATGTATGCATGTTGATTTCAAGTATATATTATATTAAGCATTAAGCGGTTTAAATAATTAATTACTAAGAGCTAACATTTGAATACAGATAGCCATAGATTTTCTGCAGTTATAAATTCTCCAGTGCTCTGTGTTCCATCGAGTTTATTATTTTTTTATCACTGTTGTATTTGAGAGATAAAATACATGTGTGTGAAATCATGTTATTGTCTACAGTTCGGAGGGTGTGGTCCTTGGTTTCACTGTTTGTTGTGACTGGGACGGTTGCTGTCCAGTGTCTTGTGAGAGTTGCATACACAGATTGATATTGATTACCAAACTGATCCGACAGACAGTAATCTTTTTTGAATCCAAACCCCTCATCCATTTAGTTTAGTGTTAGGACTATAGCCTCCAGCAGCACATATAACTTTGTCTAATAATGGGTGCCATTAACTATTGTCCAAGCGTTCAGCGACAGGACAAGCTCTGTTTTCAATAAGCATTATACAGCCTGGATTATTTTAACTTCCTTCTTCAGAACGTTTCCGGCCCGACTCAGACAGAGCTTTGTTTATTCCAGTGACACATGGGAAACGGAGGAGCTCATTGATCGTCTTATCTTTTACGACAATCTTCTCTCACCTCAGTATTGCAGTGTTCAGTGCTTCACTCATTGTTTCTGCACAAATCGGTTTATGTTGCCTTGTGTTCTTTTTTTCCTTCCTTCCTCCTTTTTTTTTTTACTGTGAATCGCTTCTCCACAGATCTGACCCTTAACTTGTCCTGGTGTCATCATTGAGATAGATACCTTTAATGCTATACTGTGAATGGAGGTGGGCAATATATTGAAACTGATTATACTGAAGTGATAATATTGTGAGGGTCGTTTTGAAGAGCTGTGCATATTGTTGATAATAAAAATGCAGTAATTTATTTTTAAGATGCCGGTAAGTAGTGCGCTTTCAAACATGATTATCTATTTTATGGGTAGTTTTACAGTCCTTTCACATTTGTTGGATACTAAAATCTCAACTAAACATTTAAAGACACTTTAATACATTTCTGTTGAATTGACAAGACTAAACTAGGAATAAAAGCAGAAACAAAAGCAGGACTAATATCATTACACATAATATTATCTGTATATCATTATAGAGATACCCCAACCACGTATTGAGATGGAACATTCCAGGCAAAGGGATAACGTCTCAAAAAGCAGATAGCAGCGTCAAATACTACTGCCAATGTGTTGAAATTTTTTTTTAAAACTCCAAAAGATATAATAGGCCCTTTAAGATCTCGCGCTTCAATCTGCTGCTAATATGGTTTGACTTTGTGTTACATATATTCTACCAGGAGCTGCACACATGGGCTTTGTCACATTCATATCAAGAGTTTTCCCACACAGACCCGTCCCATCAGATTAAAGAGGGGATTTCTGCTCCTGTTCTGCTGGGTGGGTGCACTTTTCCAGTCTCATAAAAAAGACCTTCACAGAAACAAGTGTCATGGCGATGCAGGGTCAAAAGGTAATTGTTCCACTGCTAAACGGGATGTCCTGTGAGCTCACGTTTGTTGTCTTTCTGCTATGTTAAAGGGGGGACCTATTAAGCAAGATCAACTTTAATGAGCTTTTAAACTTGTTACAACAATATTTCCTCTTCAGTTTCCTCAAAGTTGTATATTTATTTTTTCATTCATTCTGTATTGTCCTGCAACTGAGGCTCGAGTATTCTGAAAATACCTGTTTTCAACTTCATTTAAGGTCAAATCCAAAACATCCATACTTTTTAATGTTAAAATATGTCCATTTCAAGATTCTACTTCTACTGATGCTACTTTCAGCACTTTCTATTACTAGATTAGACCTCTATAATTGAATCTTTATTTACAGTAATACTGTTGACTAATAATTGTATAACTATTACAATTGACTAATACAACTATCCGACTATACCACTACTTCTGTTCTTCAGTCACGATACTTTAACATTTACACTTACAATATTTGAAGCCTACAGTCGACTTTTATCATTCTCTCTTGTCACTTTGGTGTTTTTTTTAAATTGCGTTTTTTTTATTTGATATAATAAAAAAGAAAACAAGACCAGAGAGAGAAACAAGATATAGTAAAAAACAGTAGACATCCAGCAAATAATAAAGCAAAAAAAAAAGAGAAAATCAATGCACACGAAACCCAAAGAAAACATCCCATTCCCTCTCTCTTGTCACTCTGAACCTCAGCTTTTCATCACCCTGCTAAAATACTAGTACAACAATGATTCTGTGTATTAGTGTTTTCTGATATCCTCTAGCGTCTGTGTCGTGTCAGTGGACGTCTGTATTTCGCTGGCAGGACAGAGCTGTGAGGAAATAGATGTCTTTGTGCTGGTGGCGCTGGGAGCTGTCTGCTACAATAGGGCCACTGTCCTGCTTCCTGGAGTCTCTGTGTGTCTCTGCTCATCCTCACTTCCGCTCGCAATAGGCTGAAAACAAGCTCAATTAGACGGAATATGGACGAAGCATACGAAGAACTCTTTTGCTATTATTACATACATTATATTATTATTCTAAATAGGCCTATTATTAGTACTTTCAGTGACATGGGTTTGAGCTTCTATTCAACACAATATTTTGAGGACTTTTTCTCATTCAAAACATAGAATATTTATAATATTTATTTTTATAGTGTTAAATAGTTAATTGCTATGGCAACAGTGCTAATTTCTCATTCTGAAAACATGAAGGGAGTTTTTGGCAAGAAAAAATCTACAATCAGAAAACTACTAATTGAGAATCATTTATAATAGACTGTAAAGATTAGACTCTAATAGGAAATCAGACCCTATCTTAGTGTTTCCCCTGGGTTTACTGGTTTGGCACACGGTCGACCATACATTCACGCACGCTGTAGGTGAACAATATACATTATTGTTATACAGGCTTATAGGTTTATAGTTGTTAGTAATATTATTTGCATTGTTATTTTAAAATGTCCATATTATTTAATGCTTTTTAAAATGATTAAATGTCTATAAAAAGCCTTATAAACATATGTTAGGGGGTCTGGGCATTTGTAAGTAAGTTCATATGTCATTTTAATTGTATATTGTGCATGAATGAAATGCAAGTACTCAATGAAAATACATTAATTAATTAATAATTAACTTACACTGATGCAATAAAATGCACTTTTCATTCAGTCACTGCTTGCATTAGCCCCTGCCCAACTCAATTAATCTGTAACAGCTTTATCTGAACTGCTAGGGTTCACTTGCATTTTGTAAAATTGCCAGAAAGCATTAATATTGATATTATTACCATCCACTCAATCTTGATTAACTTACTCTTGAGCTGGGACAGTTTCTGCCTCCGTCCCATGAATCTCGTGTATACAAGAATCAGTGCCGCTGCTTGTGAAAGCATGTCACAGCCACGGAGACACAAAACACAGTGGGAGTCACGGACTGGATTAGGCAGGTGAAGCATGAGAATTTATGCGGCTGGATTTCTATTGAAACAGTAGTTTCTTATGGAGTAGCAGAATGGGTTTAGTAAAGACACTCGTTTTGACGATCAGTGATTAGCTAAAAATCAAAGCTAAAAAATGTTTTGTTTGGCTTTGCACCTTCTCTTTTATGTCTTAAACTATTTGACGGAGAGCCTGAAAATGGCACCTTTAAATTTCTTTAATGAAGGTTTTGTGATTTCTGTCTTTTATCTTTGTGATTTTAATGAATTTTTTTCCTGTTGTGTGAAGCACTTTGAATTGCCTTTGTGTACAAATTGTGCTCTACAAATAAACTTGCCTAAACTTGCCACTGCATTATTTAATAGACAGGCCTTTTAATGGTATGGGAAACACTAATATCACTTATATTTGTTGAAAGCATCAAAATACTGTTTGCCCAACCAAATACATAATGGTCTAAGATTTTTAGCAAATCTAGGTGGAAATATTATAAATATTAGATTTCTTTTTAGATTTCTTTGTTAAAGTTTACTAAATTCAAAGTTTAGAAGATGCTTGCTAATTCCAAATGCTCAGCCAAGTAATGCTAAGGAACTTTTACCATGTTTTGCGACTCTGATGGTTTCCCCAAATGTTTTTCTTTGTTTGCAGTGGAAAACTGACTGTTGTTCATAGCACAACCTCACTGCTCCCGCTGTCTATCACCAGGGACAAGTTGAGGAAGAATGAATCCAACATTAGAGCTTGAATATTTGCTGAGGTGTCAGTGTGTAGTTTGAAAAATGTTTATATTTTAGTCATTCATTCCAGATCAATGAGACCGGTGACAGTTCTGGTATTATCCCCACAGGAAGCTCAAATCAAATGCACGACAACTGGTGCAAACAGTAGGAACAGAACTATGATGATAAGAGTCAGCTGAACCACTTCATTTATACATCTGACACACAAAGACATGTCTCTGTTCACAACACCAATGTTAATGTGTTGGATTATAAAACCCAACAGTAGTCTATAATGTACATAGAAATGCCTATTTTTATTTTTATTGTATAGTCATTTTAAATTGTTTCTTAATGCATGCCCTTTTTTGATTGAATATATGTTGTTTTATTATTGTTTAGTGTTCTATGTTGCACCTTAAGGCCGAGACAAGTTCCTATGTTTGTGAATTTTGTTCATTAACAATGGCAATAAACTCTCTTTCTGATAATGCCGGCTGCAAATCAATGAAGGCTGTCTCTCTTTTGTCTTCCAGAGCTCTTGGGTTCAACGAAGAAAGTCAATGTGAACTTCCAGGACACAGACGGGTGAGTGTCTTTCCTTTTTGCGCCAGTTATTTTTGTAACAGGCTTTTCTCACTTTGAAGCTGCTATCCTCCTCATGTCATTCCACCTTCCATCTACGCTGAAACACACTTGAATCTCCATTGTGCATCGACGTCAAAGTGCTTGGTTACT
This sequence comes from Chaenogobius annularis, assembly GCA_015082035.1. Lineage (NCBI taxonomy): Eukaryota > Metazoa > Chordata > Actinopteri > Gobiiformes > Gobiidae > Chaenogobius > Chaenogobius annularis. The sequence continues at coordinate 1,125,584 of BJKM01000061.1, forward strand.
GATGCAAGGTTCAATATAATATGTTAGCATTCTTACTAAAATACTGTTGTAAAAATGGTCTATTTCCTGCAGACTGACTTCATGATTAAAATATTGTGATATGGCGCACAGACTAATAATTCATAATAATTCATGTTTTATCTTCTTTCTGGTGTTATTGGTACATTTCAGGACAATTTAGCATGTAATGTGGAGTCAATCATCAATAAATCTAATCTAGCCTACACACATCCACTGTACGGAGAGGCGATCACTTACTGTTTTGCTTCATAATGTCTATAGAATGCTTTTCAAAACAAGCATCCAGAAATAACCAGAAAATCTGTGTGATCGCTTCAGAGAACTAAATTCAAACACTGCAGATTGAGCTGAATGAAACACTTACTCAGACTAATCCAGCTAGGGCTGCCCATTAAGTGAAACTAAACTGTGTGATCTAATGAGTTGTTTACTCTTACTACATGTACAAACCGCAGCTTTGACAGATGCTAGGATCTCTGCCTCTGCCTGGCCCTAACTCCAGAATGCAAATACACTATTATTAGAATGGATGAAATAATGAGCACACTTGCTAATGAGTCTACACAAGTGTAATAATTTAGCATTCAGATTTGACTTTATTACATAGGGTGCAGCCACTTTAAGCAGCAGGTTTTGACCATGTTTGCCTTACAGTTGTGTAGTCAATTTAAAAACATAATCATATAAAACTAAGATCAAAGACTAGTTGTTGTGGTATTATCAGCAAGAGAAGAAGTTGTAGTTGTACATGTGGCCAGGGAGGTATGGGGCATTCACGTGGCACTTAGTAGAAAATGTTTTTTCCTTGTAAAATACGCCCATGAACACACACACAAGTTGGAAAGAGAACTCGGGAACTCAAAACCTGCTGCCACACTTGGCATCACCAGCATTGTGGAGACGGCAGAATATCAGCCAAATTTTGTTGATTTTATTTATATATTGACGGTCTTAGGTGTCCTAGCTGTCCAGATCAAGTCTTATGATATGGACAGCTGGAAGGCATATCTTATGACATAAGAGCAAACGATATGTGACAGAATGAGCAAATACCGCTAAAATTCATTAACCCTAACAGACAAGCAATGTTAATGTCAACTTTTGTTTAAAAAAAAGATGTAAATAGCCCACAATGTTTTCCAAAACAACTAACAATCAGCTTTTCAAGAGGCTAGCAGCAACAAATCTTGCTGGTTAGCACTATTAAAATGCTGTCAAAGACCTGAGTCATTTTATATTAAGTGACATCAAAACCCCAAAAGCGCATGAACGCAAAAAAAGAAGAAGCATGGGTGGGATACCCGGACCTCTCGCACCTGAGAACCACATGTACCAATAATATTTGTGGTCTTCACTTCTTCCGGTTTTGAGGAGTTTTGGCATCTCAAGAGAGTATAATAGTATAATATTTGAAATATTTTATTGATGATAATGATGATGATGATCCTCACATGAAACCCATGCATAGGCTTATACAGGAGTTTGTCAACTCCAGAACATAATGGCTGACACACGAGACTTAGGAAAAGAAAGCACGTAGAACGTCCTCTTTCTGAGCTGCCAGGGGAAAACAGAGAGCTCTGCAGTGGTAATATATGCAAATAATAAAACAAGATCCACTTACTGTCATGTACAAAGACACCACTTCTGCAAACTAATGACAACTAATGTGAATGCATTTGCTCATGCCAGTGTTTAAATTGGATGTGGCTTCTTATGTGTCCAATATATGGTTCCAAGTGAGCTGGAGCAAGTAAAAGTCAAATTGAATTGCCGTATTGAAGTGAGTTAGTTGTGGCAGTAAATTACTTTAACTGTTAGCAATTGTATATATGGTATAGTACTCAAAGTGATAGAATATACACTGCTTGTCCAAAAAAAGGTTGCTTCAGAAATAAAAGGTCACATGCTTTAATATTTGGTAGGACCGCCTTTAGCGTTGATTACAGCACACATTCGCTGTGGCTTAGTTTCAATAAGCTTCTGCAATAATTAAAGATTTATTTCCATCCAGTGTTGCATTATATTTCACAGTTGATCTTGTATTGATGATGGGAGAGAGTGACCTCTGCACAAAGCCTTCTCCAGCTCGTCCCAAAGACTCTCACTGGGGTTCAGATCTGTAGTAGATTAGTTTCTGCTTCTCCATAGATGTTTTCTCTGCTTGAGGCCAATGATTTCTTTTTCAAGATTTGTCTTTCCACATGGTTGTATCAGAAAGGAGAAGCCACTCACTGCACTGGTTGGGTTTAGATATCGCGTTGCAGCTGAAAGATCATCACCTGCAGCAGTTATCCAGTTGGTGGCTCGGACCTGCTGTATTTGCTTAGATGAATCCAAGTGGATACTTTTTTTTGGACAGGCTGTGTATTATATACATACTATTGCTGAACTATTGTTGTCACTTATTTTCATTTTGCAAATTCATTGAGGTGAATGAGATCATTTAGATAGTTGCAAAGTGGAGTTCTACACTAGATCAGATGTGGTAGACTTACAAAACAGGAGCTCATAAAAATAGGATGGTAAAAGCATTTTTGGTGAATTAAGTATGATTGCTAAATTTACTGTCTGAGTGTCTTTATTGTCATTTTTATTTAGTTAATTTAGTTGAGTATAAAGTGGTTTAGATTATTGGTGTATTACTTTGTAAGATTAAAACATTTTAAGGTAGTTTGAGCATTTTGGGGATTTTATGATATAACCTGGGTTTAATTAGCTTAATTGGAGTGAAATTAGATGTGTTCATCAATATTTACACAAGCCGGTAGTATTTTGTGTTTTGCTACTTAAGACTAAAGTGATTGTTTAAATATAACGGTTTTCAATGCTCTTCAGTTAGTGTCTTTATATTTTCACTAATGGAACAACTTTTTGGGGCCAAGTTTTGTGACTAAAATGTGAAAACTGTTCAAATTGTTCACAGATTACCCACAAGCAACACGTACGTACGTGTTATGTCATTTTGTCATGTAGTAGTAATGGTGGACAGAGATTTGTTGCGTGAGGAGCAGAGAAAGGCCTATGAATATTGCATCGCAGCTTTTACAACATGGATAAAACTGGGGCTTCCCTCCCCCGCCCTCTTCATACTGTACAGTGCCAGAGCAGCGTGGTGTAACAGTATCCTGCTTTAACCCTGAGCAGGAGGAGCAGGAAGAGCCCATCGCCACGGAAATCAACAAACAACAGGTTGATTAGGACACTTGGCGTACCAGACATTTATTAGGCTCTGTACAATGTGGTGAATATATGAACAACCCTTAACCCTCACGGAGAAATCATATATTTTCATTGCAACTTTATAAGTAGAATAAATGTAAACTAGATATTAGTTTCTCAAAGTTCATTGCACATTTTTAGCTATAGATGGGGTGAACATGAACCCTAGTGTAGTAACTACTTCCATAATCAAATTATGGCAGACAAACAGGGTACCAGAATGTTGATCAAATACCTTGTTGCTTGCTTCATGGAAAAGCAGCTAAAACTATCTGTTAAAGTAAGACGAGCTGATGGTTACAACAGTGAGACAGAAAAACCCAAGGAAAACAGTCTGGTCTCCACTGGTGCAGGTGGAAAATGGAAATTCCTATAAACTTGTGTGACTCTCAACAACTAGCACTCACAAATACCTCATATTTGGGCTTTACATATTCCCCTTAACTACAGGACTTTCAATTAAAACCACCTCCTGAAACAACTTGACTTGACAAGGACTTGTTTTCAGAAGTGCCACATATCCAGGACAATTAACATATATTCTCATTACATAATTCTTACCTGGCAAGGCAAGCACAATTCGTACACAAAGGTAATTCAAAGTGCTTCACACAACAGGAAAAAAAGGCATTGAAAACACAAAGACATGACAGAATAGTTTAAGAAATAAAGGAGAGGAGTGCAAAGAATAATCTTTTCAGTCATATGCACGGCTAAACAAAACAGTTTTTAGCTTAGATTTGAACAATGCCAGAGTAGAGGCCTGTCTGACATCCTCAGGAAGACTGTTCCAGATTTTAGCTGCATAAAACTGAAACGCAGATTCCCCATGTTTAGTCCAGACTCTGGCACCATCAGGAGGCCGGTCCCTGAGGTTCTCAGAGTCCGAGATGGTTCATATGGCACTAACATGTCCGAGATGTACTTTGGTGCTAGGCCATAGAGAGACTTGTATACAAGCAGAGCTGCTTTAATGTCTATTCTCTGAGACACAGGGAGCCAGTGCAGAGACCTGAGCACAGGACTAATGTGATCATACTTCCTGGTTCTAGTCAGGACCCGAGCAGCAGCGTTCTGGATGTACTGCAGCTGTTTTACAGCTCGTTTGGATGGAGAGGCCAGTGAGCAGGCGTTACAGTAATCTAATCTACTAGAGACAAACGCATGGATAAGTCTCTCCAAGTCTGGTTTAGACACTATACTTTTGATTTTGGCAATGTTTTTTTAGATGGTAAAAGCTGCTGATGTATTGATTTGACGTGGCTGTTAAAATTCAAATCTGAGTCCATTATTACCCCCAGATTTCTAACTTGATTTGTAGGTTTTAGAGCGAGACTCTGGAGGTGACTGTTAACACTTTCTCTTTGTTTCTGTGGGCCAAAGACGATGATTTCAGTCTTGTCTGAGTTCAGCTGGAGAAAGTTGTTTTGCATCCACACACTGATCTGTTGGATGCAGTGACAGAGTGAATCCACTGGTCCATATTCACCTGCCGTCAGTGAAACATAGATCTGAGTGTCGTCTGCGTAATTGTGATAGGACACATTCTCGCTGCGTATCAACTGACCAGAATGTAGAGGTTGAACAGAAGGGGTCCCAGGATTGACCCTTGGGGCACCCCACAGGTCAGGGGCATCAAGTTACCAATTTCAACAAAGTACTTCCTGTCTTCCAGATAGGACTTTAACCAGTTTAGGGCAGTGCCAGTGATGCCCACCCAGTCCTCTAGTCTCTGTAAAAGTATCCCATGATCGACAGTGTCAAAAGCAGCACTCAGATCTAGCAGAACTAAGACTGAGACTTTGCCCACGTCAGTGTTCAGGTGGATGTCATTTGTCACCTTGACAAAGCAGGTCTCAGTGCAGTGATGAGGTCTAAAACCTGACTGGAAAACATCAATGAGTTGCTTATTAAGAGGAAATAGTGAGCTGTTGGTAAACAACCTTTTCAAGGACTTTGGGAATGTTCCAGATTGAAGCGACATGTTAACTATGTGATGAGTGGTGCTAACAAACTGTTCAGCACAGACTTTAGAAATCTGGTGGGTAACACATCGAGGCAGCATGTAGATGAACTCAGACTGGTGATGATCTCCTGGACAGTTTTGTCAGTTACAGGTGCAAAGTGAGTCAGCTCTAAGTGTGTAGGTGGTTTTAGGGTTATTTTTGCATTATAGAATTTATAGCATTTTTAATGCCCTGAACTTTGTCATTAAAGAATAATGCAAACTCATTTCACTTGGACGTGGAAATGAGTTCTAACGGCAGCTGAGCTGGAGGGTTTGTTAATCTGTTTACTGTGGCACACGCGAGTTGTTACTACAGCTTCCAATTATTTCAGAAAAATATCCTTCCCTAGTTCTACATAAAAATAAGGTTGTACATGTACAACTTCTCTTGTAAATCTCCTTTTGAACCTGGAGCTTTGACTTTCGCCATTTTCGTTTGCCCGGCGGCACTCCCTTTTCTGTGCTCTGACCGAATCATATTTTCTCCATGGCGCTTCTGCTTATTTTTAACAATTTTAGCCTTCATAGGGGCAATGGTGTCGAGAACATTAAAAACACTGATGTAACAGAGTTCAACAAATCATTTACATTAGAACATGAGACATTTTCAAAGTTTATCATTTCCCTAAACAGTTTTCCCGTGCTGTCATTTATGTGCATTCTAACAAAAGCACACCACACCTCCTCCTTTTTTGTTTTCTTGTGTTTCAGATTCAAACTTAAAGTTGGGTGGAGCAGATTCTATTTGAACTAAATTTCCTGTGTTTTTGTCTAGCCATGTTTCAGTTAAAAACATAAAATTAAGATTATAAGAAGAAATATAATTATTAATTAAGAATGATTTGTTACATAAGGATCTGACATTTAGCACAGCAAGTTTCAGACTAGTTTCAGTGAGACTGGGCGTTATCTTTTTACAGGGAATATGAATCAAATAATTTCTCAGATTGGGCAGCCTGACTCGCATTTTGTTTTCCCATCTGTGTGATGTTACTACAGAAATAGCACTAGGGGAGGCTGTTTTTACACAGGGCCCCGGGTTGGTTTGATTTTTATCATGACTATAAGTCCCGGCAACGCTGAGACCCAGTGCACCCTAGCTATGGGAGATACCAGGTGAAGGGCGAGGGGGATAGGCTGGGGGGCTTTTGTTGGTGTAGCGGGAGCCGGTGAGAGTTTGGGACCAGGTGAAAGGCGGGGGGGGTTTAGGTGAGGCGGTTTTTGTCTGTATAGCAGCAGTCAGGGGAGTTCATCATCGTTAGAACTCTTGATCTTATTATATTGGGCGTGAGTGGAGCCATCTTAATGCCTGATTTGATCAGATATTCAAGATGGCTGGGATGGCCCCTGGGTGAGAGTGGAGATGGAAAGGAGTGTGAGGAATCTGTAGTGGGAGTAGATGTTGCAGGGGGGATCCAGGGCTGCTCTGAGAGCAGGGGCAATGACAGGGATGCTGCCGGGCCTGTCACAGATGGGTCCAAGGCCTTTCAAACCTTAGGTTTGAACAAGCACACTTCTCCAAGAGGTGAGGGCTGAAAGGCCCATTTTCAACCACTCCAGGAGCTGAGGTGTGATAGTGGAGCCAGTAGAGTCTGAACACGCTCCAAAGGTTCATCACTGTTCAATGTACAATGTGAATATTAGCGTTAAATACATATGTCATCATAAGCTAATTCTTCTTGGATGGAATAAAGTCTTACTGCTTTTATTAAATTAAACTGCTGTCTGTTTCCACATATAGGTCGTCGTAGATTAGACGTTGCCAGAGTTACTTTGAAATAGAATGACATAGTAGTGAAAGTAGACTATTGAATTGAATGAATGAAACATTTTTGGGATGTTCAAAGGTTGGCTCCATTTCTTCAAGCTCACAAAAAAAACTTGTATGATGTGTGTGTCTACATATTATCATAATCATCGCAGAAATACATAATTGTATCGCTGTTACATAATCCATTCACAGGCTAACTCATAAAAGTTATTTCATCATATGATTAATGATCAATGATCAATGATCATATGATCAAAGTCATCGTAAACAACATCAACATTGAGCTCATTACCGCTCAGATTACTCCCATGGGCTCAATCTCCTTTCAGAATCCAAATTTCACCTGAACAACAGTAGCAAAACATTTTTGTGCTTTGTGTCATTAAACTTTAAGGCCTCATAGTGCTTTATTAAATCCACTGTATCATTATCTGCTCGGGTCCGGCCTCAGATGCTGTTACATAACCCAGTGCTTTTGCTTTGTGTGCATTTGCTCTCTGCTATTTTAGGCCTTGTGTTGATACCATCTGATGTTGGCTGCTATGCCCCTGCCATTGTCATGCAAAGTCATTATTACTGCCTTTCAGAGTATGCTACATTATACATTTGTACAAAGAAGGAACAGGAAAGTAAGAGGTATATTGACATATACAAATGTGTTTCTGCAGGTTTTCTCCTCTACATCATGCAGCGCTCAATGGGAATGCAGAGGTCATCTCGCTGCTCCTGGAGTCTCAGGCTGCAGTGGACATCAGAGACCAGAAAGGTTAGAGGATAATACATTTGTTCAAAATGTTTGTTCAAAACAATATGCTAATATTGTTGCTGCATCCCTAATTATTGTAATCATGGTCTTCATCTCATGGCAGATATGATGTTCTCATTCATTTCATATTTTAATGATGTTATACAGGCCTCATTCATTCACTACAGTAAAACAAAACATGATCCATGTAGTTCCGTGCCTTTTTCCTCGGCACAATATAATACATTTTGCTGGACTCACATGTATATCTTACATTCAGTCCACATAAAAGTACTTGTACAGTTGCGTTTAATATTTGGTCATATGTGTTGACAGGCATGCGTCCGCTGCACTATGCGGCGTGGCAGGGAAGAGCTGAGCCCATGAAGATGCTACTTAAAGCTGGTTCATCTGTGAACGGCCAGTCAGACGAGGGACAGATCCCTCTGCACCTGGCAGCGCAGCACGGACACTACGACGTGGTGAGTTTCAGCTTCAGCCTGCCCAGTTAGCTCTTTTTATCAAAAAATGTCCTCTGTATGTAATATAGCACACACACAGAAAATGTTCATGAAATTTAAGGACAATACAATTAGGTGATTTAAGTAGTAGAAAGCACCACTGCTGCTTGCATTATAACTAAAAATGACCATGATATGGTATTTAAAACTTTCCATCAGCACAGTTGGTTTGACATTTTCCAAGTAACTATCTTCACACCATTGTACCGTGTACACAAGCACCCAGGCTGAAGGCTGCTAGAGTACTTGAAAGCACTGATTAAACATTAGATTGTGTGCACAGCTAACTAAACACAACAGTCTGTGTGTTCACAGACAAATGGTGCAGGCTTTTGTTTCTTAAGAAATAAAAAAAAAAATCCTTTTGTACTTTAGAATTTTTTAAGCAATATTGATCTGCTGTGTTTGCTCCTGTGTCCAGTCTGAGATGCTCCTGCAGCATCAGTCTAATCCATGTATAGTGGATAATGCAGGCAAGACTCCCCTGGACCTGGCCTGCGAGTTTGGACGAGTGGGGGTGAGTTGTGCTCTCGCCAGAAAGGAGATTCATGATGTCAGATAGAGATGATTATAGTGAGAAGAATAATGACCAAAGCGTCATTTCAAATGGGTTTCAAATTATTTGATGTTAGAGATGATATTGAGCTGTTTTATGGGTGATTAGAGAAATGAGCAGTGAGACATGTCAGATGTCTGTTACTGAGGTGAGGGATGGGGAGGAGTGTGACACATGTCTGCAAAAGGAAAGGAAGGCGGATGATTGGCTGAGAAGTTAATGAGAGGTTGAATGAAAGTTGATAGAGTCAGCTCTGAGGAACTTCTCTTTCAGAAGAGGAAGGAGGTCTTCTATTTTAGCTTCTGCACTTGGACATTATAACTGAAGTCCTCTTACATATATTTATATCTGTATGTATAGGTGGTGCAGTTGTTGTTATCCAGTAACATGTGTGCCGCATTGTTGGAGCCTAAAAAAGGAGACACCACAGATCCCAACGGAACGTCCCCGCTGCATCTGGCTGCAAAGAATGGACACATAGACATCATAAGGTATGAAAACCTAAACATATCTAGAAAGTTATCAAGTCTTTCAAATAAATGTAAATTTTTTAAGCTTTATGCTTAAGAGGTGGTACAGTAACCTTATGGTATAGTGACCTTTTGTAAATATTTTTAAGGTACTTTGATCTGGTTAATAAGTGTAAATTATAATTCCCAAAAGGTGTAAAAGGGGTACTAGTCCAACAAGGAAAAATATAACATTATCATTGGTCGGAAAAAGAAGGCATTTTGCAGCTACATATAAAGTAATTTAAAGTAAAGTCAATTTAGAAGACATGCAGCTGGAAACATCTAATACAGTATATGGGCTATAAGACAAAGCAGATGCAAAGCAAATTTACAACTGAAATATTTAATTAGAATGAGTTGAGTTATAATGAATGTTAACTAACTTGCATATGATTCATTTAGATTGTCGTCAAGGTCCATGTATTAATCTAATATATCTTATGTTAGAGTTAAATCTTTATGCAAATGCATAAATATGTAACAGTCCTTGATATTTAAGTGTTTCTGTATTAATTTCCCTCATTTTCATTAGCTTTCCTTGTGTATTCCTCTGACAGACTCCTGATCCAGGCTGGTATTGACATCAACAGGCAGACCAAAGCCGGCACTGCCCTGCACGAAGCAGCTCTGTGTGGGAAGACTGATGCAGTGAGACTCCTGCTGGAGGTATGCTAAACTGCACATAGGACTCTTGGCATTTACCTCATGAATGAATCCTCCCCATGAATGTAAAAGGGAGACGTGATACACATTGTATTGGTGACATTCTTTGGAAAAAGGGGTCTTCAAATCAGCACATATTATTGTTTAAGTGTTTTTAGTATAGCGGCATGAGAAAGTGACTGCCTTTTAGATCACCAGCTGAAGAGGCCATGAGTTTGTGTCCTGAGGTGAGGACTGAACTCATCCTTGATTTGTCCTACATTTGATTCATCTGTTATAATCTGATATTTTAGCTTAGTTTCCAGCTATTCTCTGTGAATCTGAGAAAAGATTTCCTCAAGGTATTATTTTTGCCATGATTGTTCTGGTGAATAATCATGTCTTTGTCAAAGCTAAGGACACATTCACAAAATTCAGTTGTAGTTATAAAGTTGAACATTTTTGTAAAATGCCGAGTATGTGTTTGTCTAGTGTGGAATCAATGCTACAGTGAGAAACACCTACAGCCAGACGGCGCTGGATATTGTTTACCAGTTCACTGCGACACAAGCCAGCAGAGAGATCAAGCAGCTGCTGAGAGGTAGGCTGCACTCAATGTCTCCTGGGAACACACATTGTTAAATCATTTTGAGATATTATTCATTTCATGTAGTTATAATAATTATTAAGTATTTTAGCTTTGACTTATGTCAGAATCAAAAATGTTTTCCTCATAATTAGTCAATTGTGTTTCCACCCTAGACATTTTATTGTAAAAACAGAACTTATTAAACTTATTAAATATTAAACATGTTATCTTTTCAAACTGGTAAGAAAGAGCTATGTGAGTCACTATATGACGCTCTTGGATGAGAGCTGATTGGCTGTGCAGGGATGATCACCCTGCTTCACTTTTGTATCTGAGAAGCTATATAGTGATATCGGCCAAAAAATACATGCACATCAATACAACCAATGTATCAAAGGGTTTGTGAGATCTAGGGAGGTTAGAAAGGTCTAGATACCTACTTCCTACTTGTTTCACTGTTTATAAATTAGCCACACCAGCTTTTAGTCAGCTATCTTACAAAGCGACACTGAAGTCAGCCACCAGAAGATGGTAAATGTGTGTTTGCGTTGCTCAGATGCATCAGCTGCTCTCCAGGTCCGAGCACTGAAGGATTACTGCAACAACTATGACCTGACAAGTCTCAACATAAAAGCAGGAGACGTCATAACGGTAACGCCACACCTTCAATGAAATCTGTGCATGTATGATGACTTGAATTCATGTATGGAAAAAGTCTGCTTTTGGAGTGATATCCTTTTTTCTACCCCATAGTGTCATGTTAGCATACAGACACATATCTTAGAGCATTCAGGAACATTTACCTGACATTTACAATACAAATCAATTTTTTCTGTATTGTTTGGACAGGTTTTAGAGCAACACCCAGACGGCCGTTGGAAAGGCTGTATCCATGACAACCGGACAGGAAATGATAGAGTGGGCTACTTCCCTTCCACCATGGTGGAGGTCATCAGCAAGCGCACAGGTGTGTGCTCCTCTCAAGTGTTTGTGAGTGTGTGTAAATGTAGAAAGGCCCAAGCCTTGAATCGTGCACACGAGAACCCCTTGGAAAGAGAAGTGAAGGAGATTCCACGCTCTGGGCCAAAGTACCTAGTAGATTTGTACTCGACCATTTGTGTTGCTCTCTGGTAAGACTTATACAGCTCTATTAGGGCCTTCCTTCTCTACAGATTCAGATATTTATAACGTCTTCCAGTGTCATGTTCTTCTGTTTTTTGTACTATCATGTGTCACTCTACACTTTTATTTTGTCTTATCTTTTTTACATAACCACAATCATTGAGCACACTTTGTGTATTCTGCGTTTTCATATCCATTAACAATGTACCACAAACTGAGCCATTCATTGCTTTAACATAAATACAGGTAATAACAACAGAACTGAAACAGAACTGTTGATAGGTGCTTGTTATTGGCAACATCAATGTACATCATAATAATCAATTTTTCAATTAATATTTATTTTAAAGACAATGTGCTGTGAATGTTTAGTTGGAGTTATTGTTGTAAAAGTGCCAGTGTCTCTTGTTTTTTGTAGTGCTTTTAGCATTGTAGTATGAATATATCACAAAGTATTGCTATTGCAATAATTTGTTTTCACTTATATTATGCACGCATTTACACATACAATATGAGATTTATATAAAACAAGTGCACTGGCACAGTGGGTAGTCCTTGACATCTCTTTGCACATAGGCTATAATATAATTTAGTTTTCATTTTCAGTTACATTTTTTTTCGTTTTCTTTTGAATAAAAAAAAAAAACCAATCACATCACCCTCATCCTATTTGTTTCTGTTTGTGATTTCAGCCTTTATTTTAATTTTCTTTCCCCTTTTTTCTTGTGTGTAACTCTCTGTTATGTGGTCTGTGTGTCACCGTTGGCTGGTGTGTGTGTGTGTGTGGGTGTGTGTCGTCACGGTGGGTGTATCTAGGTTTGGCCAGCACAGTCATTTGCACTCAACAGTTTCAAAAGATACCACTGGTTTCCCCGGCAACGGTTGCCCCTGCCAACGCGGTAGTCAACGGCAACGACACCACGTTCCATCAGATCCATATCCTGCCTCCACCGCCTCCTCCTCCACCACATTCCCATCAGCCACTGCTTCCACTTTTCACTTCCTTTGGCTATAGCAGGTCGCCCGTGACGACCCCACAGGAAGACACACCCACTGCCCCAGGTACACCCCCCCCTTTTCATTATTATTATGATTATTATTATGATATTATTAAAGCTTCAAGGGATGCTTTCCTGTGCTTGCTACTGTAGTTCTCAATTGGTCATTTAACATTTTAGTTTGTGTTGGAAGAAGGCATCCATTAAAGTTCCCATGCATCTTTATATTTTTGTAATTGTATGTGTTCTTAATTTCTATTCTTAATGTTTTATGGCATACAGTATGGTATACAATACAATAACGCCAGCAAGAGGGAGTGATAGAGTCAAATCTACTCAAAAACACTGGTGTTTTAATTATAACAACTTAAGTAATATGGCAAGTTAAAGTAAAATTTGGAGTACCTGATTTTCAAACTATGAAAGGAGGAAGTAGATTTTTTTTTTTTTGCCACTAGCACAGCTTTAAAACAGCTCTTTCTGACAGAAAAGTGAAGTAGGGTGGGCCACCCTCACACGGCCAATCAGCTCTCATCCCAAAGCGCGTTATAGTGACACACATGGCTCTTTCTTCAATGTTTTCTAATTAGATGAAGACAGCATGTTTTGGTCTGATTTTTGTCATAAAGCTCTGCTTTTATAATACACTTTCTGGGGGGGAAGTATAATTTACTAATTCATGAGAATTTTTTTTACTTTGCTGTATTTATTGGAGAGACATTTTATTAACTCCCAGGGAAATTTAGGTTATGTATATTAACCATATAAGAAGTGAATAATTTATAGATAATGGCAATAGTAAAAACAATAGCAATATTAAAATGAGTCCCTCTTTTTTATCCTTTAACATTTGTTCAATTGCTTTTGTTTTAAGCTTAGTCCATTTTTATTTATTTAGTTTTATTTCTTTTTTTGCATTTGTTTTCCTTTCCCTTCTCTCTTGTGTGTGGTCACCTCTGTCCCACCTGGATTAACCTGCACTTTAACAGTCACACACCCACCTTCACAGCACACTGGGTCTTGTGTTGTCTCTCCCACCTGTTCTCCTCACACCTCACCTGCACCGGCTCCTTCTCCGACCCTTACTGTGTTGCATGATACAGAGTGACAGCTAGCAAGAGGCGTGGCTGGAAAGACAAATATGAATGCCTTAAACTAAGCTGTCACAAAATGTCTATTACTGTGGTAATCAAGAGCTATGGTAGTGGAATTATTATTGTCTGATCATTTATAAGAACTACATAAATATATGGTTAAATGTGTTGCAAGTAACGTTTTTTATTTTAGCCTTCTTTGGATGCCATTTTGATTCATTCGAATTGTATGCATCTGACGTTCACATGATTTTGAATTAGCCATACATTAGACATACATTTCCCATTGACACTTGGACTAACTTGGGCCTCGTAACTGAATACATTTCAAAACACATTTTAATGCAGGTATTTAGCATTTGTGAGTACTACCCAGCAGTGCATACAGTTGATACAAAATCTGTGAATGAGATGCATATTTTTGATTTGGATTCTGAAATGGCAACTGAAGGTCTTGATTTATTGGTGAAAAAAAGTGTGTTTTCTAAAGCGCTGTTGTTGATCACACAGATAAACCATTGATAAGTGGATTTATAATGGTTTATGACTCTCTCCAAATGCACTACAGCAGCACCATTCTGAAAGGCCCACATATATAAGCACACACTCTGGATGCATTATATATGTACGTGTATCTACATTGTGGCATTCAAGTGTATATGCACAAATAATCATGTTATGGATTGGTTTATTAATATATAAATGTTTTATATGGATATATCTGTATATCTATATATATGCTGTATTTATCTGTGTATGTATGTGTGCTGCTGTGTGACATGAAAGCGGATTTGAAATGAACCCAAAACCTCCCTGACGTCCTCTTATCTAAAGCCAGGATCGACTTGCCCCTTTGCTACCCAACGATATCCAACAGTCGGACCCTGCCCCCTTTCTTCCCCAAAAGTCCACTGGTGCTCTGCATAGTGCAAATATTAAGGCTATTGGAAACAGATCTGATATGATGTTTCCATATCAGGATATACAAAATTTCAAACCAAACAATTTTTCAAAATACCAGTGGTGGGAGAAGTACCGTACTCAAATGTGTTACTGTACTAAAAGTACAGATACAGGAGCAAAAAATATATAAGTATTGAAAAATACATTTAAAAAAGCAACAACAAAAAACTTTGAAGTACCTGTGTAAATATTGACTTTAGCACAGAGTTTGAGAACTGTTAAAGCGTTAAATGTGGTCAGAAGTTTCTTGTGATAAAATGTTAGTATTTATTTTGTTTGCTCAAAGCCGGGACTTGAATTCAAAACCTTTACACAGGATGTCACTGTGAAAGTGCCATATAAGCCTTCAAACTTTTAGTGGAGTAGAAAATATCGATACCTGCTCTCAAATAGTAAACAATCAATAAAGTACAGATATCTAAAAATGTTACTTAAGTACAGTACTTTTGTCCTTTGTTACTTTCCACCACTGTCAAATATTAACCAGAAGGTAGTTGGATTAGAGTTCTTCCGAGCAGAGGCAGTGTGAGCCCACCCAAAGCAGCCGAGGGGCCATCCGCAGCTAACCGTGGTGTTCTGTGTTGAAGGTTGTCGCGGCTCAGAGGCCAGTCCTCACAGCTCTCCCACCCCATCCAGCGGGCCCCATGGAGGCTCCAACGAGGAGATCTGGGTCCTGCGCAAGCCCGTGGCAGGTAACCGAGCCCGGGACCTCCTGCCAGCCTCAAACAGTGTCTGCCAAAGCTCTTGTTGTCTTTTCAGACTCTCAGACGTTCTTAGACGTTGAACCCCTTTTGCCTAACGGTACAGAGTCGCTCGAAGGCTTTCAGATACTCTTTGACCCTGGTGCCTCTGCTAGTCTGCCATATCTTTTCTCCATCCAAAAAAGAGAAATCCAACGGCCTTATGTGTAGGACTCCAGCAGCCATCCGCATCGGTCTTTAGTCTTGTCTCTCCAAATGGATGATTGAAAATGTTATGTATGAGCAAAACTCCAAAACTGAAAGACGATATAAAAGCAAAATAGGAGCGAGCGAGATGTGTGCGAAAAGTGTGTCTTTGTGGAATACACTTGTCGCCATGTCATCCATCACTGTCACTCCTGTCTGCCGTCGTCCGTTGCGTCCATTTATGTCCATTTATGTCCACTTGCTGCCCAGTGCATTTCAATGGAGAGTCACACACTGTACATCGGTCTATGCTGCAGTACTGAGTGTATGCCCATGTGTCTTCGCTGCGTTTGTGAATGGGCTGGATGGTTGGCATTGCAGGTGGGGACCGCAGCAGTCTGGGCAGCTCGGGCAGCGTGGCCAGTGTGAGGTCGTCGGGCAGCGGGCAAAGTGCGGGCAGTGCTCCACACATCCTCCATGCACAGGCTGAAGGGGTCAAGGTACAGCCCCCACACTTATATAGGAAGAACCCACAGATGCTGGTACCAGAATGTTTGGTAACAAAGGGATGTCATAATAACATTAGAGTATTACTGGTATTGTGAGCCTAAACATCACAATTTAATGGTTATTCAAAATGACAAACCAAAAACAGGGAAATGCTTATTTTTCCGTTTCTCCCATTGTTTAGGTTTACTTTTTTGGAGTATTGATTTGGAGTATATTTTTTAGTTCTTACTAAAACAATTACCGTATTTTCCGGACTTTTAGCCGCTCCCCTATATAAGCCGCATTTGCTCTATTTTTAAAAAAACGATAATAAAACAATACATAGGCCGCACCTTTTGTATAGGCCGCAACTCCTTTCCTTGACTTTTGGCATCGCATGAGCTCGTCCCGCTGTCCCCTCCGTCCCCTCCAGCGGCGTCTCACCGTACATTCATTGATGTTAAGCTTGCGTGCAGCCGCGCGGTCCTAGCAAGATCGATGGCCTTCAGCTTAAAACTTGCTTCATACGAACTTCTCGTTTGGGTTCCATAATGATGGGGCAAGAATTTGAAAATAATTTATAGTTGGTAATTTGTCGTCCGTGTTCTATTTGCTAGCTGAAAAAAAGCAACATCTGCTTCTTTGCTTAACTTTTCTGTAGTTTGAATTATATTCGGTTAGTTCGCCCCTAGCGGTGAAAGAAAAAAAACCACAGAAAAGCCGCAGCCTCTAAATAAGCCGCATGGCTCAAACATCTGCTAACAAAAGTAGCGGCTAATAGTCCGCAAAATCGGTACCTGAAATTGCAAATATAGATTAACGGAATTATTGACATCCCTAGTTCAATGGCAATGACAATAAAGACCAACCAGTAAATCAATATCTGCATACAAAAATATTATGTTATTTTATTTATTTTATGTCTTGCAATATACAAAATATGAGGCACACGTTATTGCTAGTGTATATTTTTGAATCACATTTCTCTTTTGATTTAATGCTGTGGGGGGTTACAAAGGGGGTTACAAAAGGGGTTAATATTTCAAACGTCAATGTGGTCGATGTTGCTCTGTCTGATCATTTCTGTGTCTTCTTTACCTGTCTGTTTTTCCCAAACCACCAGCTGGTCCTGCAATTGTCCGGAGGAGACACATAAATGACAGCACGGGAAAACTGTTTATGGAAATGATTAACTTTGAAAATGTCTCATGTTCTAATGTAAATGTTCTAAGGGGCAATGGTGTTCTCGAAACCATTGCCCCTATGAAGGCTAAAATTGTTAAAAATAAGCAGAAGGCGCCATGGAGAAATGATGATTCAGTCAGGGCACAGAAAAGGGAGTGCTGCCGGCCAATCAATATGGCGAAAAGTCAAAGCTCCAGGTTCAAAAAGAGATTTACAGAGATAAGTTGTACATGTACAACCTCATTTTATGTAGAACTAGGGAAGGATATTTTTCTTAAATACATCCAACATCCAACAGATCAGTGTGTGGATGCAAAACAACTTTCTCCAGCTGAACTCAGACAAGACTGAAATCATTGTCTTTGGCCACAGAAACAAAGAGAAAGTGTTAACTGTCACCTCCAGAGTCTCGCTCTAAAACCTACAAATCAAGTTAGAAATCTGGGGGTAACAATGGACTCAGACTTGAATTTTAACAGCCACGTAAAATCAATAACATCAGCAGCTTTTTACCATCTAAAAAACATTGCCAAAATCAAAAGTATAGTGTCTAAACCAGACCTGGAGAGACTTATCCATGCGTTTGTCTCTAGTAGATTAGACTACTGTAACGGCCTGCTCACTGGCCTCTCCAAACGAGCTGTAAAACAGCTGCAGTACATCCAGAACGCCGCTGCTCGGGTCCTGACTAAAACCAGAGAAGTACGATCACATTAGTCCTGTGCTCAGGTCTCTGCACTGGCTCCCTGTGGCTCAGAGAATAGACTTCAAAGCAGCTCTGCTTGTGCACAAGTCTCTCCATGGCCTAGCACCAAAGTACATCTCGGACATTGTAGTGCCATATGAACCATCTCAGACTCTGAGGACCTCAGGGACCGGCCTCCTGCTGGTGCCCAGAGTCAGGACTAAACATGGGAAATCTGCGTTTCAGTTTTATGCAGCTAAAATCTGGAACAGTCTTCCTGAGGATGTGAGACAGGCCTCTACTCTGGCATTGTTCAAATCCAAGCTAAAAACTGTTTTGTTTGGCTGTGCATATGACTGAAATGATTTTCTTTGCACTCTTCTCCTTTATGTCTTAAACTATTTGACGGAGAGCCTGAAAATGGCACCTTTAAATTTCTTTAATGAAGGTTTTGTGATTTTAATGCATTTTTCTTCCTGTTGTGTGAAGCACTTTGAATTGCCTTTGTGTACGAATTGTGCTCTACAAATAAACTTTCCTTGCCTTGCCTGTGTAATGTCTAAGATAGACAGAGGCCGTGTGTAGTAAATATGTACTTTGTTTGCAGCTCTTGGCCACGGTGCTGTCACAGTCGACCAAAGCCAAGGAGCACTTAATGGAGCAGTCAAAATCTGTGGACCAGACAGGTACGAGACTCAGCCCAAAAGTCTGAGCTCTTTTATTGAACAATCCTTGCATTTTAGGGAGCCTGGCAGTGGGTGGGGACTTCTGTTTCTTCCGAAAGTATAATTGTCCTTAGACCCAGACTTAAAAGTAAAGTAATGATAGAGTTTTGAGTTTAGCATATGATCACGAAGCATTTTTATAGCATTATGGTTTGCCTTAGTTGCTAAACTTTTCTTTTTTTTTTACCGTCGGTAAGAAGGGAGTGACTTCAACTTTTTAAACCAAAAGTCTCAGCTTTCTATTTTATGATATTGCAAACTTTGTAAAGTATCACAGTATTTGAGTCATTTGTGAGCTCTAAAAACATGCTATTGTGTTTATATTTTATACCAAATACATGTTGTATTTTGTGTCATGTATGTGCAAATATATTTGCTTTCTGTAGATGTCGATTCTTTAAGAAGTTATCGGCAAGGAATGACTGAGGTTGTGTTAAAAAAAATGAGCAGTCGTGATCTGTAAATGGCAGCAGGTGACTTGTGCTCCACACACATAGCCACGCACTGACCAATCTGGACTGGTCTAATCGACAGATGGCAAATACAAGTGATATGGTCTGCCAAACGTGTCCAGAACAAGCATCTGATTGGTCTTTATATGTAGACTGACGTGACATCTAAATAAGAACTCCCATTTGCCCGTCAATGTTTACCAAGGAAGCCTGGCTACTAACCGCTATCCAATGATGTGTGTTCTCGCAGGCTCGGCTCCTTCCTCGCGGACATCAAGCCAATCGGGCTGCCCACTCCACGAAGCGCCGCCCTATGACGCCGTGCCCACTCGGAAAGCAGAGGGAGCCGGGGAGGGGAAGGTAGGACGGTCCCACACCAACACAGTATACAGTACAGTACGCTCACTATTAGTATGACAGCACAAGGAAAATGTAGCTCCTCATCCACCATAGTCACTACACATATTTAACCATACATATAGCAAGATGTCCCAGCGTTTCCTCTCACAACTGGCCACGTCTGTCCTGCGAGTTTTTGGATGCAGCCATGATCCGGTGAGTGTGTGAATGGGCACTCTCCAATTTGAACATGCACTCTTTCTCTTGCTTCATTCACCTGAATTTTAATCTTTAATTTGCAGCTTCTCTCGTTCATTGCGGTATTTTTCTTTTGCAAATATATAATTAGCAGGTAGAGTCACCTCAGGCAAGCAGACTTGAGCAGAAATTGGCAAGGGAATGGATGAAGGTGGCCAGCAGTGTGGTTGGAGTGGGAAGACTGGGGTGTGAATGTTAGCTTGCATCATGTACAGTAAAGCAATTATACAGCGTGTAGTTTATGTGTCTGGGACATTTAAGTTCATGTCAAATTGTCCCATTGGAAAAGCGTGAAGCTTGTTTGAGCAGCAGGTGGTGGTGTGTGTAGTCATGCCTGTGTGTTGTGGTGTGTGCTGTCATGGAGTCCATATTCACACAGCCATCTGGTAGGCCTCATTCCTCAGCAACTGAACAAGCCGGCGTTAGGAGAAAACTCCACTTACACTGGTATAAATCTATGGTCATGTTGGTGACTTGTAGTTTTTGAAACATTCTCATCCAAAGGCTCTGGTCCTGCAGGCTGATTTCCAGACTGAACAAAATAAATCCAGTTCACCTTTTCATGCCTGATTATTCGCCTGAAGTCCAGTTTGGCCCATTTCCACGGATGAGTAAAATTGCATTGGCACTATATATTCAAGCACATCTTTGAAGTATTCCAAAAAAAAACTCTAATGGGTTTACAATTTTCTCAAATTTTCTTCTTTTCTCAAGAATACCAAATTTAGTGGAGGTTTAGTTTTTAGTTTTTGCTGCCACAAAAGGGCTAGGTTAATGCTGCAGTGCAGTGCAGTGCAGTGCAGTGGAAGTGAGCAGACAAAACTCCTGTGCAACAAAGTCATAGACTCACAGTTTTGGGACTGTCAGGCATCAGTATGAATTAGTTTCACTGCAGGTAAAAGCTCGCTAGTTTACACCTTGCCTTACAAAACCTTTCTAGGAAGTACTAGTCATACAATTTATTCTAAAGCTGGAGTCTCAAACTTATAGCCCGCAAAGGGATTTCCGAAACATATCTAAATTTAGCAGTCTACTTTGATTTGTCGCTTTCTAAATGCATTACAAGCTTTTAAAAGCTTTTCCATTGTTGGCCAGCACCCTTCCTGTACAAAACATAGAATTTGTCACTTAGCCGTCAATCAAACAATTGCACTGCTGTCTCAGCCAAGTTTGGTTACGGTGCCGTGACCTTCAGCATGAGCTGCACAGAAGCCAAAAACATACAGTTTTTATCAACAGTGTGAATCTGACTTTTTATTCGCAAATGTCAATGAAAGTTTGTGTGTCTGATCAGTAGATCCAGCTGGCTGTGGAAATCACTTATGATTTCTTCAGTTTTCTGACCCCAGACCCCCCAGACCCACCTGTTGTGCCTCTGCCTATAAACAAATTGGGATAAATGTTCAGACAATAAAAATTATAGTTTGTTCCGACCAAAATTAGCTTCAAAATATTTTGGAAAATGAGTAGCTCATGGTTATTTTGTTCTAGTGAAAGTATCTCACAGAGGCAAAAGGTTGGAGACCCCTGATCTAAATGTTAGGCTAAATGAATGCATTTTAAAGCAGACATTATGCAGATCCTGACATAACTGCAGTGAATAGTGGAATACATCATAAACCTCCACTTAGTTTGAACAGATGTATGTCCATTGTGGTGTGTATTTCTGTCTACAGTCTGAGTATCACTCTCTTGAGTCTCTCAGTCACAATAAAGTCCACTCAGAACTGGGGCTGTGGTGCGACCATTTGCTATATTTGCTCTTCTAATTGCATCATGTTTATGACCTATCTAAAAGCCTTGTCTTCTATTCATATCTTCTAATTAACAAAGTTGAAATACTAAAATTAGCTAAAACAATAAACTTACTGACATAAGTTACATTAATTATGACCAGTGTGCAGCGTCTCCCTCCCCCTGACTGACATGAGCTAATACGATCTAAACCAAAGCCAAACCATCGGAGTGTGATGTGTTTTTAAATGAGAAGCAGTGGCACAGTTTGACCCTGTGGAGGGAGAGTGGCCCTCAGACCTGGAGCCAGTGACTGCATGCCCATGTCTTCTCTCCGTAGAGCTCAGAGGCTGTTGTCCAGTGGCTGAGCGACTGTCAGCTGCAGGTCTACGCTCCAAACTTCCTGAGCGCAGGCTATGATCTGCCCACCATTAGCCGAATGACCCCGGAGGTAAGGCCCCAGCACCCTGCCCCACGCTGAACCCCGAGAGCAAGCCGCCAATACCAAGGACCACAATGGGACTGCAGCCAGCCTTGATTTGTGCTGTCCTTGAAGTCTCACATGCATGCATGAAACGTCTTTAAATCTCTAGAATAAAATAGCACTTAACCCAAACCCACAATATGTTTAAATCACAACTCATTTTATCCTTATTATTCCAGAATATTACATATCCTCATAGTTTCTTAATTCTTCAACTATATTATATAATTAACGGCAAACTAAGCTTACATATGCAACCCCCTGTAATTTTTGATATATTATTCCTAACTTAAATATGACTAAATGCCAAACAGTACTAAATAAACCAGCTTTATTATCATGTTGTTCATGACAGTGAGTAAAACTAAGGCCTGTGTTTGAAAATGAATTAAAAACTCCAGACTGTGAAAGAATAATAATAAAATGTAAATAAATAATAAACCCGTTTCATTCCCACAATGCACCTCTCCTCTCAACACTCCTGCTTCCTTGAAAATTAGTTCAGTGCCACATTCACCTTAATACAAATAATTTATGGCAGCTATAAATTATTTGTACAAATATCTATACTGCGTTCACAGCTGTGCATGATGAAAGTGTTGAAATAATGTTGGGTATAAGAATTAACAGTACTGCTCAAGTGTACTTTAGTTAATTTAATCATGTTGTCTTGAAGACATTTTAAAATATGATCTAAATTGAAGCTATAGAATGAAAAATAGATGCTTTTTTTTTCACTCTAGACATTTGATTTTGCATTAATTATAAGTTTGGCACATTTTCCACTCTTTTGCCCTCGACTGGCAGAGCCTCCATCAAATGCCTTGCTGTTTCTTTGTTTCTCTGCTGCGTGCGTGTTTGAAAGCCTGAAAGCCATTTGAAAGATGACATTCTCCTTGTGTAATTGTACTGAGTTGAACGTCTGTGTGTAGGACCTGACAGCCATTGGAATCACAAAACCCGGCCACAGAAAGAAAATCAGTACGGAGATTAATAAGATCAGCGTCACAGAGTGGTTGCCAGAGCAGAAACCAGTAAGTCGTAAATGCCCATAGTATAAGATGTTATTTTATGTCTGAGTTTCCTGATGAGACACCTTTTTTGGCTCCATAGGATAATCTAGGTGAATGGCTGAATGCTATTGGTTTAAACCAGTACCATCAAGTTCTTGTGCAAAATGGCTACGAAAACATCGACTTTATTACAGACATCACCTGGGAGGACCTGCACGAGATTGGAATCACAAAACTAGGTAAGATGAAAAAATGTGAGCAGAAAAATATAATTTTGAGTCCGTGGTGTAGAAGGGTGTAATCCAGAGATGCACAGAGGCTAATATTGTATGTCGAAAATAGAGTTCAGCTTTGCTTTTGAATATTTAACCAACCAACGTCAACAATGTTCTCATAATAATGACAAATAACAATCATGCGTCGGATTTACAATCTATAGAGCTTATCTTGACACGCAATGTCATGCATTATTGTCACTTACCCATACTCTGTTGGGTAAGTGACTGAAACATGGCTTCCGTTCTGAGCAGCCCTCCAACATCCACCAATCCCTCCAACACACCACATGCAAACCCGTGTGCATTTTTAAATAAATATATAATGTAATATAGTTATAATGTACATGTGTGCTACCAGCAATTAGGTATAAACATGAGTTGTTAATTAAGTTAATCAAAATGTTATAAATTGTTATATTAAATGTGTCTTTTTATGCATTAGGCCACCAGAAGAAGCTGATGCTGGCAGTGAAGCGCTTAGCTGAAATACAGAGGGGGACAGATGGACGCGGCTCGATGAGAAAGAAACCTCCACCAATCACACAGCAGCAGGAAGTGACTTCTATGGACAGCCCTCCTCCAGACGGTGAGTCAGTGGAGCTTCACTGTAAGTAAGTCACCTGTCACTGTAAAGGAAGGAGGCCACAGGAGTCTACTGTTCCTGCTACAGCAGAGGACTCTGGTTTGGACTGGTTTTTTACTTACCGGTAGTTCATTGACATTTTGGGGGATTTTTGAAGGGAAGATTCCGGATACTTTATCTAACTAAATGTGTATAACGCCACACAGGAACCAGATTTGTATACAACTGAATACAATAGATCCCTTGTCACATGAGTCCCATTGTAGTTTAGTCCAAGATTAGTCCCAATTTTGATGTGGTGATCACGCAATATGAAATGGAGTTGGTGGTAGGTGCAAACAAATTTAAGGCCTTTATTCAAATATTATAGGTCTTGTATCAAGCAATATTTTAGGAAGGAAAATCAAAATGTGTTTTCTGTCTTTTCCAGAACTGATGTCCCCCAAGATGAGCACCTTCCAGGATGGTGAGCTGAGCACTGAGCTCCAGAATGCCATGAGTCACCCAGGACCAGAGGTTAAAGCCCAGCGCTCGCGCACTCTCAGCCGGGACCACGAGGAC
This sequence comes from Chaenogobius annularis, assembly GCA_015082035.1. Taxonomy (NCBI): domain Eukaryota; kingdom Metazoa; phylum Chordata; class Actinopteri; order Gobiiformes; family Gobiidae; genus Chaenogobius; species Chaenogobius annularis. The sequence goes on from BJKM01000061.1 coordinate 1,150,021, forward strand.
ACAGTAAACCACGGAGGACCACCCAAAAAAGAGGCGCGTACCATGAGGCAACAGAGCAGTCAGAGCAGCACCTCCTCCTCCCACAGGGGCAGTGTGTCGTCCCAAGGCAAGCATCGACACTCTCACTCCCAGCCTGCTCCCCCTTACACCCCACCACACACCCCCACCAAGACTAGAACCTCCTCTTCATCGTCCGCTTCTTCAGTTCAAAGTACAGCGCCCCCGCAGGCCAAACCTAGAACTTCTCCTCAGCTCAGTCAGGGAGAAAGACCTCAGTCTCCAAGAACACAACCTCCACAGTCGCCCACACATCGAGGACCCTGCAACCAACAGACGCCACCAGTCCAGGAGAACGCACAAGTCCCACTCCTGTGTCTACCGCCGGAGCAGGACGTTACTGAGGAGGAAAGTGAGGAGGCTCTCCAAATGAGACGCACGCGCAGTTTGAACCGCCATGCTGTTTCCGATGGGGAGTGCGACGAAACAATAGTTCAGAATTCCACAGCAGTTCGACCAGAAGGAGTTAAATATGCCACTGTGACTCACCGTGTCAGTCGTAGTCACTCTGCTCGCAACCAGGACAAGACGCTAAATCACACTAAAACTCAATCCATCGCCCTCCGACAGAAGAAGAAGGGTCCTCCACCTCCACCGCCTAAACGTTCCAGCTCGGCCATTTCCAGCTCCAACTCGAACCTGTGCGAAACCACCACGCAGCAGCCCACCCACGCTACCACAGGGGGCATGCTGGACGTGCCTTACCACCAGCAGAGGAGGGCCAGTGATCTGGGCATGTCTGTGGAGAGTGGGGGAGTAGTTGAGACAACCAGTATGGGCAGCGTGAGGAGCATCGCTGCCATGTTGGAGATGTCTTCCATTGGGGGCGGACCTAAAGGGATGGCACAGCAGAAGAATTTCTTGCAGGTATGGTTCACATTTTAAAAGCAAACAAGAATAATTAAATTCAGTGAAAATACTAACACATTGTTGATTGTAAAATGTAAAAAAATAATGTTGTAAAATGGCTTGATAATAGAAACCGATTCAAAACTACTGAACTGATAAGCCCCGCTTTAGTTTTGAAAAGTGGCTATGTAATGTTTTAGAACCCGGCATGTATCATTCAGAGTCTCTAATTTTTCAAATAACCTCAACTGAGTACAGGGAGGTAAGTGGAGATAGGGGGTTGGTGAAAACAGGTATTTTCTTAGCACTTGAGCCTCAGTTGCAGGACAATACAGGATTACTCAGACATGCATTAATCAAAATACAACATGATAAGGAAACACTGTTGTAACACGGTTAAAAGCTTTAAAAAGTTACAAGTTAAAGTTTTGCATATTACGTCCCACTTATTCTCTGTGTTCCTCAGGTGGGTAAAACTCGTGAAACCGTGGGTCTGGATGGTGAGGTGGTAAACAGGCGCAGGACCATCAGCGGCCCGGTGACTGCAGAGCTGGTGGCTGCAGCCATGAGAGAGCAGCCTCTGACCGCCTTCACCCCTAATGCCGTCCCGCCAGTGGCCTCCCCTAACCAGCCGGCCTCCCCTCAGCCTCTCTTCTCGCCTCACCCTCCCTCCTCACCTCACCCTGGCTCTGTTGGCAGCGGCAGTGGGAGCTCATCGGAAAACCTCCCGTTTGCTGAAGAGGGCAGCCTGACCATCCGGCGACAGGGACGTGGTGAAGGAGAAGGACAGGTAACTATTGATAATTGTTACTAGTACTCTTTCTCTCTTATTTCGGTCTACCTGACTACTCTGTCTGTCTTGCGATATATTGATGCAGCATGTCACAATATATTGAGTTATTTTGCATGTTAATCCCATGATGACACTAATACTATACTGTAGGGCTACATGTTACATTTTACATCCTAGTTGCAATAATAAAAACAATTTGTATTGCAATGATTTATTTTTAAGGTTACATTTTCATACAGTTGTCGCCATATGCCATCCTGTGTATTTGTGGATGAGTCTGGTGCAGAGCAGAAATACAAACTGTGGCTGGTTTAAACCTGGCTTTAGGTTCAGGTGCAGGTGAGCTTGGTGCAGTTCAGATGAGGTGAGAACCCTGAGCATGCACTAAAATGTGCAGGGCTGTCACTACAGCATGATGCACAGTGCACTTACTGATGTGGCAGAAATAGTGTTGTTTTCTCAACAACTGACTAAATATAGCCTTGTCTTTAAGTTATTCAAAAACAGCCATAAAGAAAGACACAGACTTCCAGCAGGGCATTGACACTGATACAGGGCTCTGAGCTGGAACTTCAGAATAAACGTCTAGTTCAAGGGTAAATGCTCCCATTTAATACTGTGGTTATCAACATAGCTAACAAAGACCCACGTGCACAGTGAATGGGACAGAATATCCCACAATAGTCCACAAATAGTCTTATTATTGCAATATTGATGATGTATGTTTTTATCCCTAATTGCATGGTATGCATTCCCCATGGTGTGTTCCCACTTCATGTTTGATGCATTGCTAAACTGCATTAATGTGTATTATCATTTTTATATTGAATATAAGCATGCCTGTGTGTCTTATTATGCCTTATGTCTATTGAGTCTGCCACATTTCTCCTAATTTCCCCCCAAAAAATCACAATACATTAATTTTGTTTGGACCACTCATGCTTGTGTTATGTATAATGTACATATTTTATAAAAGTAACATTGATTAACTGTTTTAATTGATGCCAAGGAGTGAGGCTTAACGCCTGAGCCATTACTACATATGCTAAGGCTTCTCTCATTTGCTAAAGCTGCTTATATCATGGTCAATTTCTAACAGTTAATAATATTATTTAATTATTGACTTGACTGTTGACAAGTTATTAATATGGGATTTTTTTATTTATATTGTATGGCAAAAACAGACCATTATAACCATTGAAAGTCTATCTGAAAAAAGTTCAAAGCAAAACCATGGTATAAGTAAAATAATATTGTGTATCTTCTTCATTTAATGTTTATGAATGCCATATTTATGTTTTGTTTTGGGTGTAAAGGTGTACAAAGTTTTGAAAATACTTGTGATCGAGCATTAAACAAAAGTAACATTTATGTTGTTGTTTGGGTTTATCCCACTGACCATCATAACTACTGCATTTGGTTGAAAAAGTACTTTTGTTAGGTAGTTGTTTTGCCCCTAAGAAAGGAGTGTTGTTTTTTCAAAGCTGCAGTTAAGATGGTCACAACGGTGAAACAAAATGTGTGTTTGTGTGGGAAAATAAGGCCAATTAAAGCGTTCAAGTTTTAATTGCATTTCAGAAAATGCCACCGCGTTTCTTGAAATGGGTTTGTAGAACATTTTGTGTCGTTTCTGTCCACATCTACCTTTTTTCTCTCTCTTCTCTATATTTACTACTTTCTATAGTCTTTGCCAAATATAATATAGCCTATTATTAATAACTTAGCATCAGTATTTGTAGTTTGGTTCAGACGTAATTGGACATATTTTGGAACAAAAAAAACCCCGATACAACAATTTTCAATCACAAAACAGAAAAACATTATATTGTCTTGATCAGGGGTGTCAAACTCATTTTGGGCCGCGGGCCGAATTTTGATGCTCAGGCTGGGTCGCGGGCCGAACATGACGTAAAAAATAAAACTATAGAAACTATAAGAAATAAATAGCTTTATATAACCGAGTAATAGTTACAGTATATGTGGACACTGTTGAGTCCATATTGAGTCCATATTCATGCAGCAGCAGCAGGAACAGGAACATAGAATTATGACTTGGGTTTTGACAATTCTCTTTTAAAGCTGAAGGTAAATTCACAAAAAATTATTTTAGGGAATATAAAAGTCATATTCATTTTTCATTTTATTTTAGGGTAATTTTTTACTTGTGGGTTTGGAGAATAAACTGAACCTGATGCTTCCCAGAATTATTGATTTGACTGGAAATAACTATTTTTATGTACAGCATATCAAGCAGCTTGAGAGTTTTCTTTCATAAAATAGTGGACAAAATGGAATAAATAAAGAAAAAGTCCAACGTCCCACGCGTAGGGGGTTATGCTTGGCGGGCCACTTCTGGCCCGCGGGCCTTGAGTTTGACACATGGGGTCTAGATAATATTATACCTGCCACTGTAGTGTATGCCTCATAGAACACTCAAGCTTTTGTGTTCTAAATGTAACTAAATAAAATATAGATGTCCAAATACTGTTGGGCCTAACGTTAGTACAATGATCTTAACTGTGTACAGTACATTTCATAGCTTTTGTCTGTACGCTTTAAATGTCTAATCTATGACTGTAGCAGATGTTGATGTTTTTGACTGTATGTGCAAAAATCACCCCTTGTCTTGAATGTATGAATTTTCCCGTTAGTGTGTATTTTGTGTGTGTCTGCAGGGGGACCAGGAACACATCCAGACCGAGACAGAGTACCCGCAGGAGGACGGACCGAGCATGGAGACCACCCCCACCCTGAAGCGCCGACCACGGAAGAGCCAGCCCAATGGCACAGACTTCACCCTGCAGGAGTCCTCCACTGTCAAGCGCCGCCCCAAGAGCCGGGACAAGGAACCAGAGGGCTTTCCCGAACTCAACACGGCCAATGGAGACTTGACCCAGATGCCCAACACCACCCAGCCCGTCCCATACCAGAATGGCACAGGCGGCACAGGCATGGTGAAACACAGGTCTGTAGTGGAGGGAGTGACAGAGCAGCCTCAGAGGGACATGGGACCAATGCCCAGAAGGGACAGTCTGGAGCAAGTGGCACCGCTGGAGGGTGAAGGCGCTCCCCTGAGGAAACCCAAGCCCCCGGTGTCGCCCAAACCTGTAGTGGCCCAGATCAGGAGACAGGGAGGGCCCACGCACCAGCCACAGGTTCAACCTGGCTCCAACAGGAGGGTCCCACTGCCTGGACCAGGGATTGATAACACCCTAGGTAATCACTACCACTTGTATCAGTACAAATGACATACATATGTTTCAACATTCAAGCATTACAATCTTATCATTATATTGACTTTCTTTCTTTATGTTTATAGCTGAAGGCAAGAAGATCCCCCCACCTGTCTCTCCCAAACCAGCGCCGCCTCCCACGGCACCTAAACCTGCCAAACTGCTGCACTCCACGACCAGCCCACCCTCATCCAGCCCCGCCCCCGCCCCAGTCAGACAGCACACTCGCCCCACCCCTCCACTGCTGAACCAGACCAGCAGTCCCAGTCCCCCCTACACCAAGTCTCCCAGTCCTGTCCCCAATGCACATACCCCACCCACACCACAGACTCCACCTACACCTCAGACCCCACCCACACCACAGACTCCTCCCACACCGGCCACACCCAGCCCCACGCCGCCACCCGTCAAACCGCCCCGCTCTTCCATTGGGGGCGTGTCTGTGGACAGTGGGATGGGTACACAAGGCAACACAGGAGTTTCTCAGTCTCCGGCCAACACCAACACAGACTTGAGCGTGGACGCTCTGGTGCAGCAGAAACTGGAAGAGACCAGCGCCTCTCTGGCTGCAGCGCTGCAGGCCGTGGAGGACAAGATCCTGCGCCATGATGAGTGAGAACACACAGGAACATGCCGCGCACAGGAACATGCCGCGCACAGGAACATGCACCACATAAGAACACAGGAACATGCCGGACACAGGAACATGCCGGACACAGGAACATGCCGGACACAGGAACATACTCCACATAGTTGCATGCAGAGAGGGGTTCAAATAATACGGACACAACACCAGGACACAGCTAATGCCTCACGCTCTACCTAGTTCTCATTTTTAAAAGTACTGATGGCAGGTTTACTATGGAAAAGTGCCACAGAATGTAGAATAGACATCTCTGAGTTGCTAAATTTAGTCTGTGTGGGAAGTGATTCAGTTTGGGAATACATATTCTCAGTTCACGTAGCACTTTGAGTGCTTTGCCCTTTGTTCTCGATCCTGTGGGTTAACAAAGTGTGTCAAGGTGTCAAAGTGAAGAGAGAATTGTGGGATAAAGCATATGATTAGCTCCTTTGCCTGACTGACCACAGTTGTTGTATTTACTGAAAGTAAATGCTTAAATTGCATTTAAATTGCATTAAATTGGAGTTAACACACTAATATAATAATATTATTTGTTTTTAATTTTACTTACCCTTGCAATTGTCTAAAGGAACGTATGAAATGGCCGGCAGCCTGCACAATATTGATATGTAACTGAGAACTCCTGTCCTTGTGTGCAGCTCCATTGCAGAGCAGAAGTCCACAGTGAGCATCCTGGATGACATCGGCAGCATGTTCGATGACCTCGCCGACCAGCTGGACGCCATGTTGGAGTAACTGTGGATATTGCCGCCGTGTCTCTATGGCAACGCTGCAGAACAAGTGGGATTTCTATGGCACAAATGGAGTACCAACATGCCACAAGACTTCGGACACAAGTCTTTTCTCGATTCTCAGTCTCTTCTGCTCCCTCTGCCTGAAATACAGACTTTGGCAGGACAGGGATAGAAGAAGAAAAGGAACAGGAGAGAGTTAAATCCTGAATCAAAAAAATGAATGAAGGAATGCAAAAAATGGGACCACAGCCACAAGTCTTTAAGAACTGAATTATGGATGAACTATCAACAAACCGTAATGTAATGAACCATAATATGGTATGTGTACATTTAAAGCATGGAGAGTTTATATCTACTGACAAAGTTCTGCATTAGCACAGTAATATATATATATATGAATATAGATATAATATACAATATGAATCTAGCTCTTTGGTTCAGTGTCTTGGTTCATGTGTGGAATGGTGACCTCTGGTGTTGTGACGATGTAAATGATCGGTGGAAAACAAAAAAACAACAAAAAACAAAAACAGAATATTATTTGTGACCAAATGGAGACAACGGCGCTCCCGAGGTGTGCGTTTGGGTGAGTGGGTGGTACCTTTACAGGATTTTCATTTGTCACGTTGCTTCCGGCACATTCTTCTAGTTAAACTGGAGAAGCACAAGGCACCGACTGGCACACAACAGAAACAACACAAGGGAGGGGGAAGAGGCAGGAAACAGCTGGAGGACAGAGTGGGCATCAAACACAATCTAGTTTACTCTGTTACATCAGGAAAGGTTAACCATAGCGTAAGCGCTAACCTACATCAGACATCTATCCTAATTACAGACAAACTGCAGCTTTCCAAACGGGACTTACAATTTTTTAAGAGTCATAAAAACAATTTTGTTTAGACCGTGCTGTGCAGTTACCGAGTGATGCATTACAGTAAAAAGTACAGTATTACTTTGCGTTCTATTTGATGGAGGGGTCGGTCCTTCTCCTTTTCGCAGCACATCTTAACATTTGTTCCTATAACAGGAAAGACTTGTTGTTGCTGCATCCCTGTCAATAGTTTAATCCTCCTGCTGCTCCTCCTCCTGTTTCTCCATCAGCCACTCACCTCGTGTTGCCATGACAATCTACATCACCATCCCCACCATCCTCGTCGTTACCATCGCCATGGTTACGAGACTGTGTTGCCATGACAGCCACTTTCTGGGATCTTAAATAAAATGTGTGAAGACAAAGCGAGACCCGGCATCACTTCTCCACTGGAGATCTCATCCCTCTCCAGAGATGATTTCCCTGTGCTATTCAGATGAATAGAGATTCTATATATATATATATATGAATAAGAGGTGTATTTATGATGTGTTTCAGAGACTGTTTTTCAGATAGTGTTATGCTTCTCCATGCTTTAGTGCTCTAAGCTGGTGAACCTCCAGGAGTCTGTTTCTGCCTACATTTGTAAATGTGTCCAGTGTAAAATACACTTGGTTTTGTTACTTTTGTATTATTTTCAAAAGTTTTTTGTTTTGTTTTTATAATTATTTTTTTCTCAGACATGTGCCTTGCTTTGTTATTTTTGGTCCGACTCTTATTCAATAGATGACTTTGTAAAGTACCATTTGTCTGGCCCAAAAACACCGCTCTAGAAATGACCAAACTGCATGATTTTTTTTCCTCCCGTTCCAAAAACAGCCATGGAGGTTATTTTGACCTTTTTTTTTCTATATTTATTTTCTAATAATTATTTGTGACTTAATGATAATGGTGCTGTTAAAATGTGCACTGATTTGCATGTCAAATGTTAAATCGTTTTTTGAAATATTCAATATAATTAATTAAATTACTGCAAAAATAATTCACTTTAATTACAATTGAATTGTCAGTGTTAGCCATGCAATAAACTGGCCTTTGCAAACGGGGAAACTGCAAATCTGTAGTAGAAAATGAATGACTGCTTTGGTAGATTTATTTTATTATAAAAGGAAAAGGATACTGTAAGAAAGAAAACATTATTGATTAATGTAAAGGTGTTATGCAGATAGTAATTTGTATGAAGGCTACAAAACGAAAATGGATAATATGATCATAAGAAAAAGTGAAAATATACATATCTGTGAATTCTTTACTGAACATGACATTTTTGTTATTAAATGTAAAAAAAAATTAAATGAATTACAAATATTTATATTTGTGTGTTTACCAAACATACTGCATACTGGTGTCAAAATGACCTCTCTGGCCTTCAGCAGTGGAAATGCAAGTCTGGCCCGAATTTAGTGTAAAAAGTCATTTTAATTTTCTGCACCATCATTTATTTGTGAATTCATCATCAACTTCAAGTCTAAAAGTAATAATTAAACTGAAAGATCATCTCTAGTGAGAAAGACCTCTAGACCTCTACAGTGGACAAAGTTGTGGCAGGTTCTACTCAAACTATATTTTGAACTTTAGGTTTAAGGTAAAATATTTCAGTTTGGGCTTATCAACATAAAACAGTCATAGTCCACACTTTTCACTGAAGTCAGGTTAACCCATTGTCATTTTCATTTTTTATGTGTAGATAAAAAAAAGTGAACCCAAACTTGAACAGAGTGCATCTTCTTCAGAAGGCTGTAGCCGACGTTGATGCAATGAAACTTTTGTCACTGGTCTTCGCTTAACATTGTTCAAAATATGGTGTTGGGGGTCCACTCTAGAGTTCTGTTCTCTCTCACTGGGACAAGGTCAGGTGCTCACATTGAAAAAATGGTGTAAAACGCAAATGAAAGCTTGTTAGTTTGTTTTTTCTGAGAAGAATTGCTGTTTAATTTGGACTGCGCCTGTGCTTCTGCAGTGACTGTGGGTCGTGTGTGAGACGTGTGGCTGAGACTGTGGTGTGCTTGTGGCGACTGCATCTTCTGCTCATCCGCTCTGAATAAATAAATGTTCTCTACAAACTCACCCGTTTTGTCTGGCGTGTTTGGTTTAGGTTTTAAAGGACATATAATATAAAATCAACTTTAATGAGCTCTCACCTTGTTTTTAAAGTTTTTACAGTGTTTCCTTATCATTCATTTCCTCAAAGTTGTATTTTGATTGATTGACTCATGTGGATTAATCTTGTATTGTCCTTCAACTGAGGCTTGAGTGCTCAGAAAGGGTCTGTTTTCCCCTACCCCCTATTACCGCCCACATCCCTGAACTTAGTTGCAACTATTTGAAAAATTCAGACTCTGCAATACATACTGGATTAAAAAATGTCAACATATGACAATTTGCTGCTCGTTGCGGTGAAACGTCCCTATAAAGAAGCGGGGCTTATCAGTTCTGCAGTTTTGCATTATTAATCTGTTTTAGATCAACATTACGATTCACAATGAACAAAATGTCTTATCTTATTGTTCAATACCACCTGAAAATGACATACGCCTCCTTTACTGTTCCCTCTAACTGATGGTTTCACTTATCACCATAATATGCATAAATCTACACATGCATAATTCAAAGATTACAAGGTAAAAAACTGTAGGAAATAATTACGCTTTGTTATTTCCTGGCGGGTTCACGCATCGGGGAAGAGACAACCGGAGACGTCCGAGTTTAAGTTTACAAAATTTATTCGCCCTAATACAAAGTTTCTTCTAAGAATGTGCTTACAGATCAATCCGGGTTCCTGTTCCATTTACCTGTACCACACACAACTCATGTGCTTTACGTACAGAGGAACAAGAGACAAAGGAAATTCGACTACACAACAGTTTTATAGCACAGAGGGGTCGTTCCTCCTCCTTAGTGTGGGGGTCGAGTCCGCTGCTGGGCTTAGTCTGGTTACGATCCTGGTCTCGGTCCTTGGCCCTTATATGGAGTTCTTATCTCTCTTCTGTTATCTCTGCTCCCAAGACCTGTGGAGGAGAGCAGAGAGCATCTGCAGACACAGAAATACAAACACAACAGGGCCTTCACCCTGTGCTAAACACACATCAGCTTAACTTATATAAACTATAAACTAACTTTATTATGCATTATCCTTCAATACATATTACACTAGTTTAAAACTTGATGCAACTTGGAAATACAACTTTTTGAAAACAACTTTGCCACAGACAAACTGCTGAGTTTACATAGTGGGATTTCCTGTCATTTTCATTACTTGGCCCAAAACCATGTCAGTTTGGAAAGGATTCAAGGCCTCGTTTTTCCCACTTTAAGCTCCTCTGGTTTTTAAGGGTGCAGTTTCTTTCACATAATGGTGCATTGAGTAAAAGATGAGAAAGGATAATTGAAGCATAATAACTGTAAAAGTTTTATTGACCGAAGCGTTACTCAGGCTTACATGATACAGTATACAAGAACTTTACTGTGAGCTCCGCAAGGCTATGCATCGATTCAAAGTGCACCAAAATCAATATCACATCGTCAACATGAGTAGAAAGCTATGTTTAAATGTACAAATACTCTGCTGTTTCTGATCCACTCATGTCCAACCCAATATGGGCCCAGCACGGTTGGGTGTTGGCACTTCCTGCTCGTCTCTGATTGGTTAAAGTGGTACAGGTTTAATGTAGCAGGTGTGTGTACAATCATCAGATCAGGCAAACAGAGGAGCGGACGGTGGGCCGCACTCGTTCTCACATATGGCACTCTGAAGGTGAGGGGCCCGAGCCTGTCCACAGTCCCGCTCCGATATAGTATAGGCCAGAGTGAGTCATCGTCGTCATGGCAACCGTCCAAACTCGGCACTGTCTCTTGTTATACACAAGTATTATACATTTTTATAGTGGCACTGGTACAAAATATAAGACGTCTGCGTAAAATCTTGATCACAAATTTAAAAAGACTGCTTTTACAAGGATCAGATGGACGTGGAAAATGTTAGTCTGACACCTTACATGTCGAAGGAGTTAATGTACACGTTTTGAATGTTGAATTAAAATGTTTCAATGTTATAGGTTTTTTTTTTCTTACATGCGCTGCCATTTTGAACAATTTCCACATTCTAAACATATTTGAAACACTATGGAGCTAAAATGCTTTAAAAATACTCTCAACGTGCTGCGAGTTCGAATCCTGGTTCAGACAATTTGCTGCATGTTCTCCCTTCTCTCATACCCATTTCGCTCGAAGCCGTTCTGTCTAATAAAGCATTTGGGCAAAAAAAAATACCCTCGAACACCTTTCAAATGTTGAGATAATTTGCTTTTAAATGAGCAGTGTCCTGTAAAAGCAGTCTTTAAACATACAGTATTGAAACTTTAGACATTGTTATTTGCTAAAACAGTCTTTCTCTTCACAAATGTCGTCTTCCGGCTGAGTATGTAGGATACTGTAAGGTAAGGCAGTTCTGTTTGCCTGTGATGTACGGTGAAGGCTCACACAGTCCTGAACTCTCGTCTCTGAGGTCAATATATCTCTAAATAGTGCGTTTTGCAGGAAAACCGCCAAAGAAAGACTCTACATATGATTACTGCTTAATATCTGTCTGTCAGCGTTGAAGAAAAGGTCCGTTGTGACTTCAAATTTCTGTGCGGCGGCTTAACAAGTCCAGACCTGTGGCACAAACAACATTATTTACAATCACCTCAACAAAAGCACAAAGAACTGGAACCAAGCATTCAAAATGATTTATCAATGTTGCAAAACTGTTATTTGAGGAGGAGAAAAGCTTAGAACTAAAGCTGGTTCCTAAGGATTTGTAGGCTAAATAAGACTTAATAAAACATAATTTTATTTGAACAAGCAGCAGTAGGTGTTTTTGAAGATTTCTTTGCAATTTAACAGTTACTTTATCAGTTACTTTTGGGGAGACGTAACGGGTCACTGATTACTTTTTTGACAACACTGTCCTCCACACTGAACTGAAATACTGATCCCACCCTGTGATACTTGTCTTGAATACAAACATTTCAATATAATATGGCTGGTTTAGGTTTGTGGGTACCTTCACGGTGCTGTCCACGGCTCCGGAGAAGAGGCGCCCCCTAGAGACGGCCAGCGCTGTGACACTGCCCTGGTGTCTGAGCAGAGTCTGGGTACAGATCATGTTGTCCATGCTCCACACCTACATCAGAAACTCATTAGATTCATCAGGACAAATTCAAGTATACAAAGGATTATTTTCCACCTTTTTTATGAATTTGAATTCTTTTTTTTTTTTATGGGTAATGTGAGCATTGCATAGAGACTGATCCAATAAAGAATGGAAATGTGATGTCAAATCACAATAATTATGTTGGTATTGGCGAGTAATAAACGTAAGAGATTTTAAGATGCAATGTTTACAGCCTTCACAAAAAAGTATTCTAACACTACATACATACACAACATCAATATTGTGATATATCGTGATGGACTTTTTGTATGTATTGATACATAGCTGTGTGTCGTGAGACATTCCAATGATAAATTACTGAGTTATTAACAATAATTAACCTGCTGACTGCATTAAGGCTGAACATCAGGACACGTATCGTGTCATGCATATCAGGATACATATCATATCATGATGTACTGTGCAATACCCAGCATTAGTCTCTACATAATGTTTTAGACCTTTCCAGAGTTTGTTAACGCCTGCATTATTAATTCATTGGTTTCGTTCATTGCATTGTTCATGCATTTTTAAGGATTATTAGCCCATAGGTTTATTATACAGGATATTATAGTGGGAAATGGGGATGAGACCAGGGAAGGGCATAACAACAAACTGCCGAGAGCCGGATTCTAACCCACAAGGCTGCAGGTTATTCACACAAAGCGCACATCAGAATCAGAATCAGAAAAAGGTTTATTGCCATTGCCAAAGAACAGAATTCACAAACATAGGAACTTCCTTTTGTGATTCAGTGCAACATAAAACAATAAAACAATATATATGAAACAATTTAAATCTACTATAGGATTAAAACTAATACAAATAGGCTTACTATGTACACAGTAACATTTACAGATGTCGTGCAGAACGAGTGATTCAATATTTGCAGTTAAAGTGACAAGTGTTTAAGAAGTGTTCATGAGTCCAACAGCAGAGGGGAAGAAACTATTCTTGTGGCGGGAGGTTCTGGTCCGGATGGACCGTAGCCTCCTGCCTGAGGGGAGTGGTTCAAACAGACCATGTTGAGAAGGGTCAGCTGTGATCCGACCTGCTCGTCCCAGAGCCCTGGAGACGTACAGGTCCTGCAGAGATGGAAGTCTGCAGCCGATCACCTTCTCAGCAGAACGCACAATGCGCTGTAGTCTCTGTTTGTCCCTGGCTGTGGCTCCAGCGTACCACACGGTGATGGAGGAGGGAGGATGGACTCAATGATGGCCGAGTAAAACTGCACCTTCATCTGCGCTGGCAGTTTGGCTTTCGTCAGCTGCCGTGATAAGGGAGCTGATGGTCCACGGTGGTGATGGGGAGTCTGTCATGACGAGGGGGGGCTGTGGGGCTGTGGGGCTGTGGCTTCCCTGAAGTCCACGATCATCTCCACTGTCTTATGGGCATTGACTCCAGGTTGTTACCGCTGCACCAGGACACCAGCCGGTCCGTAGGACAGACTCATCCCCGTCCGCGATGAGCCCGATGAGGGTGGTGTCGTCCGCTAACTTGATGAGTTTTACGGAGTCGTGGCTGGAGGTGCAGCAGTTTGTGTACAGGGAGAAGAGCAGAGGGGAAAGTACACAGCCCTGTGGAGCTCCTGTGCTGATAGTCCGAGTGTCTGAGACATTCTTCCGCAGCCGCACGCACTGCCTCCGATCCGTCAGGAAGTCAGTGATCCACCTGCAGGTGGAGTCAGGCACGCTGAGCTGGGAGAGTTGTCCTGGAGCAGAGCAGGGAGGATGGTGTTGAAAGCAGAGCTGAAGTCCACAAACAGGATCCTGGCGTAGGTTCCGGGGAGTCCAGATGCTGCTGCAGGATGAAGTGGAGTGCCAGGTTGATGGTGTCGTCTACAGACCTGTTGGCTCTGTAGGTGAACTGCAGGGGGTCCAGCAGGGAGGAGGTGAAGGACTTGAGGTGGGGCAAGACCAGGCGCTCAAATGACTTCATGACTACAGACATCAGCGCCACAGGCCTGTAGTCATTAAGTCCAGTGATCCGGGGCTTCTTGGGGACAGAGACTATGATGGAACATGTGCTATCCACTCGTCCACCGAGGGGCACGGCATAAAGCGCATTTTTAATGGGAGAGTTAGCGTTAGCCACCAAACAGCAAACTATAAAACAATCAGGGCTGTTTTGGCGACAGACAACCACTGGACCACACGTGAGTAACACATCAACATTAACATCTTTGTCATCCTGCCTACATTAGTGATTTTGTAGGAATTTTTAGAAATTGGAGCTGGAGTTAAGATATTGATAACTCATTGTCAAATGTAATAAATGTTTTATTTTGCTGCTCTATTAAAATGAATGTGATAGAACGTTTATATCAGTACCAGACTGTAAGCACATCTATTCTTAACACGTCACGTCTGGAAGCGTTTATAATCTTGTAAGATAATCAAAAGTGAGGAAAACGTACCCTGAGTGAGCGGTCATAGGAAGCACTGAACACTTTGGTCTGGTCTGGAGTGGAGATGACGGCCAGAGCGTACACTGTGCCCACGTGTCCCGTCAGAGTGCGCACCTGCTCTTTCGACTCGATGTCCCACACCTGCACGCACAACCACACACACTTATGTATTTTGATTGACTCATGCATGTTTGAGTTCACTGCATTCAAGACGTGACTGGAGAAAACGTATGACTGAAATAATTCAGATTCTGGGTCATACATGTAGGGCTCAAAAATGTCACGTAGCCATAGAAACAAGGGATGAACCAATATGGATTTTTTTTTTAAATTAAAAAAACTTATTTGTGGCATGATTGTGTAAACATTAACATACATATTTTTAGCTTAATTGCTCTTTTATTTCTATTTTTGCTCTTTAGTCTTAAATCTGCACTGAGGACAATCTGGGAATGACACAAAATCTTTTTTTTCTTTTTTTTAAATAATCAACCAATACTCGAAATTCTGGAATCGATATATCGCCTGTCCCTAATTAGAACACAAATGTAAATCTGAAAACCCATATCTCAAATACAAACCAAGTCCCTCATCTCATACTGAAGGATTGACCTCACATTTTGCGTCCATAACGTGACTCTAAAGAGAGTTCTGTCCCTACAATGTGAGAAACATCCGCCCACATTCACACGTCACACTTCAGTCACAGGTGGAGCTTACGTGAATGAGGTTCTCATAGGTGCCGCAGACGATGTGGTGGTTGGTGACGGCGATGGAGTAGACGCTGCCCCCGCTGGTCTGGAGGACATGCACACACTCCAGAGAGCGGATGTCCCAGATCTGAGGAACAAAGTCTACGGTCACTTATTTTATCATCATATATGCTTTGTTTCTTTATCACTCAATCAACACAGGGCTGCAATATTAGTTATTATTGTTTTAATAATCGGATTCTGTTCAAAGTTCCCATTTTAATTTAGTAAATTCCAGGATAGACAAAAATAGATAACTAATAACAGAATCAGAACATGTTTGCATAAATCTAAACTACAGTGTTTGCAGTTTTGATGCAGAATAAATGAGGATAGTTATTGTTTGTGGAGGAAATTATGCTAATTTGATTTGATTACGATTAATCCTGCAGCCCTAAATCAATATACTTAATTTATTTTGTGTTTACGTTGCAGACTTTGTGGTATCGTTTTCCACTTATTATACAGTAAACAACCTTATAGCAAATAGTGAGATATGATTTTGAGCCATGATTTTGACAACAGCATCAAGAAAAAGATTATTATTATTATTATTATTATTATTATATTGTCTACTTCAATTCTATATAAATAACTCCCTAAATGTTCATGGGAATATTTTAGTGAATCTTGGCAATACAGAAACAGTCACTTCTGCTTGGAGAATCAGACTCTTCACTGAAGCTGCCTCGACTGGAAGCGAGAGGGAGGCTTAAGCGCTCAAAAGACATTCTTCAATAGCCAGTCCTAGAGGTATTCATTAGTGCCTGTCTCTCCCACACACACACATACACACACAATGTTCACACCTGCGCGCACACATTTCAGAGTGTTTTACAAAAGGGACACAAAGCCAATTACCGTGTACACTTGTTCCGTTATGTGCCTCGGCGCAACACGTCGAGCTGTGGCTAATTGTCAGTGTTGAGGAGTGACAGGAGCCCAGGGCATATTTACACAGAAAAGCCGCTCTACGAGAGACGAGCTGTGAGCCTGAGTGATATGTGCGGGGAAGGAGCAGCCGCCACACTTCAAGAGCATGTGTTATGAAGTTGACATATTTAACTTTACACACAAAAACAAATCACCCATTCAGAAAGGTAGATCAGTTAAAGGTGCACTATGTAACCTTTCTGGAGGATGTTATTGCTTTGCTTTGTATGGCATTAAAGGGCTGTGTCTGTTTTTGTTTGTGTTTTTTTCATGCAATAAAGTCAAATCAGTTTTGCCTCGGTACAGATTTATTGTAAAAGCATCTATTTGGGTGAAAATGAGTCCAACGTGAGCTCTTTGCAGGAAGTGCACTGTTAGCAGTTGTCGTTAGCTCTGCGTTTTGGCCTCAGATGTGGTAAAATGTGGACCGCTGACGTTAAAATGAACCTGTTCCTTTTCGAAAAATCAGGTACAGCGCCTTTAAACGCCTTTAAAAAAATAAGGAGCTGGCCAGGTTACAGGTCTGATCTGTGGAGAGGCGACCGTTCTCACAATAAATCACCTGTTATTAAATATCAACAACATTCCAGGAAAAGCAGTAACATCTTTGTGGAAACCACCAGTTGGCAGACCCTGTACTAGAAACATTCCATAGTGTACCTTTAAGGTGAGTAGTGAGTTCCCAGCTGTACCTTAATGGTCTGGTAGGAGCCGCTGTACAGGTGGTTCTGTGAGGCCACCAGAGCTCGGACCCAGTGATTCAAACCAGTCAGCTCCTTCTTCAGCTTCAGCTCAGTGCCCACGATGTCCCACACCTGAGCACACAACAACAATACACACATTAAACTGGTTCAAAGAAAAACAATAAAGTGCAATATATGTCTCTCGTGCAGGCTCCTCTTAACCTTTTACACTTTCACCGTGCGCACACCACTTCAAAAATGGAACTAAACCCAGCATTAGACAAGGGGTCTCATTTATAAAGCATGCATACATACAAAAATGCTACATATGTTACTTTCCACGTTAACTTTATTTAGAAAGACAACTTGACCTAAAATGAGCGGTCCGGTCCAAAAACACTGAACTTTGTGCATCAGAGCTTTCAGAGACGAGGCGGATGAAACGAGAGGTCTGTGCTCAAAGAGATGAAAATGTAGTGAGTTTGAGGCAGTTTCTGTTTTGTCTGTGCGTACACTTTCAGGAAGAATTCCACTTTACCTTTAACAAATGAGACCCCAGAGCAGTAGACTAAACCAGGACTAAGACCAGACCAAACCATGTCAACATCAAGACTACAATGGGTTTAAACCACTCATGAACACACATAGCTGGTTCCCCTAAATACTCACATAAAAGTATTTACAATGCACTTATAGTTGTATTGTTTTACACTATAGTACTACATAGTGTGAAGAAATGCAGAGTCGCTGGGCTGAGGGGAGCCGTCTGAGTCAAGAGAGGAAAGCCCCTGTGCAAGAGCTGACGACATCGCACACAACACCACTCTAATGTTCCACTGTCCTTCAACACAGAAATATGCACATGTGTGCCTCTTTGATTAGAGTCATTATGTACTATACTTCAAACACACTACAGTTCTCCCCAGTCTTTTCTTTGGTATTTAATGTTTTAGAATTTAAAATAATGCAAATGATGAAAAAGCATTTACATCATATCTTAACATCACATCGTAGAAAAAGATTCAGTTGTAGTCATCTGGACTCTGTTTTAGAAAAAACTTGTTTTTGTTTTTTCTAAAACAGAGTCCAGATGACTACAACTGAATCTTTTTCTACAATGGAACACTCCTGGACGAATGAGGGATTACACCGACATGTTAACATCACATCCTTATTTTTTCACAATATTTTGCTGACAAAGAGATGAGCCACTGCTTCAGGCCAACACTGATTCCACTGTGTTGTCTCATCCTTCGTGTCCACCCTTTCTTCATGTGACCATTATTAACATGTATCAGTAGTAGATCGTAAAAGGCCCGTTCAGACTACATTCAAAGTCTATGTGGACGCGCGTCCCGGACCCAGACAAGACCCCCAAGCCGATCGCCTCAGTTTTTGGACTTTGTAAAGTAAATACACCAAAGCCACTCTCTTAGCCTGGTCTGTCATCGGACCAAGAGAACAGCCACACCGGGGAACACAACAACTCCTCCGTGCATGTGCGCGGGACGCCTCGGTCGTGTGTCTGTTGGTGAGTTTATTTTAAGCGTCAGCCTTCAAATGTACAGGCGTCCAACTCGGGCGTCCAGCGCAAATTTGGACGCAGCGGTGTGAACGCTGCTTTAGTCCTCACCTTGATGGCCTTGAGCGAGCCGCTGAACAGCATGTTGTGAGACGAGACCAGCGTGCACACAGGGTTGTCATGGGCACGGATAGTGTTCACTTTCTGCAGAGTCTGGATGTCCCACACCTGCACAGCGCAAATACACAAACGACATCCATTCAAGACTAAACATTGACTCAAACAGGCGGCCATGTTTGAAGCCTCACACCAACAATCTCTACACTCCAGAAGTAAGTATGCTGAATAAAGGACTGAGAAGGCACGTACAATGATGGTGCAGTCAGCGGAGCCACTGTACAAGCGGTTTCTATGGGGACAGAGGAGTCATGGTTTCAGAAACAGATGTTTTAGAGATAAAAATGGATCCTAGAGCGATTTCTGTTTTCTTACCCCTGGATGCACAGAGCCAAGACGATGCCATCGTGCCCCTCCAGAGTTTTCTGGCACTTGTAAGTCGTGCACGTGTCCCAGACCTGACCAACACACAGAGTATTAGAGGCAAATGGCTCTTTAATATGTATTCTGTGTCATTTGTACTGTCTATAGATGAAATGTTCGATATCAAAATATAAAACAATAGTATTACTGTAATTAAAATATCATACAATACATCCAGCATCAAGCCTGCAAATTGTAACGGCTAAATTGTAAATATGTGTTAAAAACAACAATTAACAAAAAAAAGTATGCCCTCTCACTACTTGTGTGTGTGTTACATGTTGTGTACTAGTACCTTGATGGTCTTATCAGAGGAGCCTGAGAAGAGCAGGTCTCCAGTGGAGTAGACACACAGACACCAGACTGGACCCTGGTGCCCCACAAACGTGCCCTTACATTTGAAGATCTGCTGAGGGTCGTACGCTGCATAGAAAAGACATTACAGTGAGTTATGTTTTAAGAGAGAAACATTTCAGTCAAATCTAAAGAAACAAAACACATACAGCCCAGGATTCCCATGTTAAGTCGGGCGTTGATGTGGGAGAGTTCATCCTGTAAAGACAGAGGATTGATTGTAGCATGCTGAACATTCATATAGTGTGGGAAATGAATGGAAACATACATTGAGCATTGAGGCATCTCTGCGGAACTCCATCAGGTCCTCACTCAGTTTGCTCTGGTTCTCGTCCAACACATCTGAAAAATCATACAGCATTTTCTCGTCATCTCTGGCTCGAGTTTATGGTCACACCCATAATAAATCCATCTATAGTATTATACAGCAGACACAAAGGACTGCTTTTGAGTCATTTGAAGGGAGAGACTAGAACAGATTGAATTATTTGGGTCATCACAGCCGTGTTTGGCTATGTGGTCATTGAGGTCATTTTTAATGTGGTCAGACCGTTTTTGAAGGTCACCGTGTCAGTGTTTTCCATTAATAAAGGAGACTATGGTGTCCCCCCAAAGTCAAATTTTTTTCCCCCATAGTCTAAAAACAAACTAAACAATCATCTTGTGTGCCAAATAATACTTTTGGTGTGTTGTATTATCTTAAAAAGCATAAAAAGAAACTACACTGCAGAAAACTGAGCTGTTTAAAGATGGAATAGAGGCAATAAGGCAATCATTTTATTTATTTATTTAATTATTTATTTAATTAATTATTTATTTATTTAATTTTCCTGCATTTGTATACTTTGTTCACTTGTATCATGCATTATGTTCTTAAACATTGATACGAATGGATGTGGTTAGAGAGAGCTGCTGGTGACACATCTGTTCAGAGACTGCACAGCCCCAGTGCTACTATTAATAAACCACCTGTTTACCAGGCCTTTTAGACCACGGTTTCTCCAATGTGTCCAAATCTGTCACTCACAAGTGGATGTTTGGGACCCACAAATATTTCACAAAAGGGTGTGGTTTGTTTCTTTTTATTTTTGAGCATGAAGGCTGTACACCACAGTTGTGGCATGAAATGGAGAGAGAGCCTAGAGCCCTCAGACCAATTTTTGTTGTCCCTCAGGCTTCCTGAAAATTGGACCTAAACAACAAAAATCTGCTATAATAACCTTAATAACACACATTTCGATGAGATACAGGCTAATATTAATGTCCCAAGCCTTATTAAAAGGTGTGGGGGCTCAGCAAAACTACATCAAATGCAAAATGTCCAATGATTCACTTCATTGTCATATCGTCTGTGGCCCTCCGCTCCGTATACGTTTCAAAATATGGTCCTTAGTGAAAAAGGTTTGGACACCTGCCTTAAACTATACCACAGGAAAGCACACTTAAATGCAGTTTTGAATAGCTAAAATCAACTTTAAAGAGTGTGACATGAGTTTAATTGACAAATAATTTAAAAATGTCTTGAATAATGACACAATGATAGTTTGATCAGATACAATGACAGAAGGTCCACACACACAGGTCTTTAGACTGGGTCTCAATCCTCAACGTAATTCTTTAGAATCTTTTTCTCACCAAATTTGAGCTCCAGATTTTTCTCCAGCTGGTCTAACTTCTCTGACAGTTTGCCCAACATGGAGCGCAGGAAGGCAATGTCTTGGTCCTTCTGGGCCAGAGTCAACTGCATCTCATGGAACCTAACAAGACAAACAAATAGAATCAACAGTAAAAATATACTTACATAACAGAAGATTACAAGCCACTGAGACCCATAGAAGCTAGAGGCACACTGACCTGTCATCAGTCTGCTGCAGGAACTCCTTTAGTCCCTCAAACTTGCAAACTTCCAGATGGGTTTCATAGGTGTCCTGGTTCCCGATGAATGTGCAGCTGAAACGAGGCAGAGCAGACAGTTGTGTTCGAAGTTAAATTACCTCAGTATCCCGAACATCCCACCTGAACACATCTGTAACACTCACCCATATTTGGAGTGGGGACATTTGATGTGCTCACACTCTTTGAGGTGGGCCTCCAGGTTCATGGTGAGCAGAGGGGGGCACAACGGGTTGTTGGGACAGCGCACCGGTCGGTAGTCACAACTGGACTCGTGTTCTCTGAGGAACACACAAAGTTAGCAAAAACTATATGCGGTGCATGTGGAGAGTTTGAGACTGTATTTTTACTCTGTCATAAAACAATACACAGATGTCAGAGGAGGAATTTACTATACAATTTACAATTATTGTGAGAAGAAATATCACGATTTCAGGTCTAGCTTTCTGAAAATCAAACTTTTCTAAAAGAAATGTAGATATCATCACATAAAAAGCCAGATAAAAAGTACTTTACATGTAGTTTGAACGGTGACCCGGCCAATAACGATTATTGAGCGAATAATCTTGACATCCCTGTTTACAGCTCTTGATACACAATTAAGTCCAGATTGTGTGAAAAGTGTGTAAGCAAACAAGAGAAGACATTTACAATTAACAATGTTTAAGTTATACTCAAAAGTTTAAACCACAAGAGGCAAGAGATCTCCTTTACACCTTCTCTAAACCAATCTCCACTCATTCCATTCATAAATGCACTTCAAATCTCCATCCTTCATCCTGCTTTTCAGCTACATCCAATCCTCCTCCTCCTCCTCAGCAGTAGAACCATCAGACACCTCATCTTGCCCTGGTTGTGTGTCCTTACTTGCGTGTTGTCAGTTTGATGGTGAAGGGGCAGCCCAGTGGGTCCACCTCGAAGGCCCCAGGTTTCCCGGCCACCGCTCCGGCCGCGCTGCCCGTCGCTCTGCAGCCGTATTTACAGTGAATGAACAGCTCCCCGATCTGCTCCGCCACTGCTATGTTGTTCACCACCACGGTCAGCTTAGCCGCGTCCACTGGGCACTTGTCTGTAACGAGAGGAGAGTCTTGTTAGAAAAAAGACATGGTCAAGAGAAGATATTAAACTGAACTTTAATACAGTATATTACCCTCACCTGAAGTCAAGGCACAACGTCTGCAGAAGGTATGCTGGAAAATAAGTAAGTAAAAGGGTTACATTCCACACATCGATTCACTCGCTGAGCCCAGGCAGAGTATTCACAAGGCCTCAAAAAACACTTGTTCTGGTTGATTCATCTGCAAACTTCAAATGGATATCACGCGGATGAGAGATTAGAGTGATGTTATAGTTTTGCCAGACAATTTTTAAAGCTGTCCAAAGTTGTGACAAAAGGAACCTGGAACTGAAGACTGTTACTTAATACAGGTTTTGGTTCTCCTTCAAAGCCAATGCCAAGTACTGACCAAAAAGTGCACATCTCATTAAACTCTATATACCATCTAATATCATTCATATTTGAGCTAATCCTCGTCTTCTGAAGTAATATTCAGACAAAGAATTTAACTGGTTCACTAAGCATTTATGTAGATGAAAATGTCGACTAAACTCGTCACAAGAGAAATGGCGTACCCCACAGGTTGTGATGACTGGGTCCTTGAAGACGTTGCAGCACAACTGGCAGCACAGTTTGACTGAAGGCGGCTCAGCAAACACTTGAGGCTCCTGTAAAAAAAAAAAGTCCATTCTTACTGAATAGAAAATCTCATGCACTTTGAAATACATTTTCAGATAAGAATTTGTGTTATTACATGTCTACTTAGAGGAGTAAATCTCCTGTGTTTTTGATTGGCACATGGTCACCAGCTCTAAAACTTTCAGTGTATGTGAGTAAAGGCTTGTCATACCGTGTCCTCTTCCTCCTCATGCAGAGAGAAGGTGGAGCGCAGGGACATGTTGGACTCGGAGTGGAGTGACCGCACTGAGATGGCCGAGTCGGACCTTCGAGGCGTTCCGATCGGGGGCTGGTAACGGCCATAAAGATGACATTTAATATTTATTATAAAAGAGTGATAATACAACAGAACATCCAATATAAAAATAAATAAAACGTGTGTACCATTCCATCGTCATCGTCGCGTGGGGAGTAGGTCAGAGTACTGGAGGAGGAGGGAGTTCTTCTGTGCTGCTTAAAACTGCTGGTTCCTTCGGCTAAAATCAGAAAACAATTATTTTATAATAAATGCATATATATATATATATATATATATATATATAAAAATTTCTATAAATAACCATTAATTAAACATAAGTAGAAAGAAAATGTATAATAGCAATTTTTATGGCGAGCATTCTCATTAATTTTTTTTTATTTTATTTTTTAAAATTTGGGTGCTAGTTTTTGTCAAGTCTTTGCAATTTGGTCATTTCGGTCATTCTAGTTACTATTCATTATAGTTGGCCCTGGATCCTTATGAATGTAGACATAGCTTCACATTTAGATATTATATGGATGTAATAGACTTATAATATAGTTTTCCACAAAGGACTTTTTGCTTAATTGCATTCGTGGGTTTCAGTCACATGACTGAAAGGACTTTAGGCCATTCAAAAGATAGAATATTTTGCCTTAAATTGCTTATTGCTTTGGCACCGTTCCAAAGCATGGACAGAGCTTTACGGCTTTAAACATGGAGGAGCTTGTTTACCTTTAGCTGCAGCTGCCACAGAGGGGAAGGTCGGCCCGAATGCGGCCTCCATCCTGCTCTGTGGAGAGGCAACACCAGGAATAGTCTCAGTTAATACGACCAATCACCGCCATCCACATTCTTTGTATATATGAGCACAGAGAAGGAAGGGACTAATATGATTATCTGACCGAGCTGCAGGAGTCAGCTGGGGGCGTGGATGGGGCAGAAGCAGGTACGACTCTGTAGTGTGACGTCTTCACTCCTGCGCTTCAGCCACAGTGCAGGCACGTGTCAAAGCGCTAGGCCTGGAAGAAGAGACAGGCAACACAATCTCAAAGCAGGATTTTCAAATGCAGAGTTGTAGCAGGGTCTGGGGACGAATTCATAAGATACAGTACACTGTACAGGATGTTGGGGCAGAGAAGAATCCGCCCACTATTGGCCTGAGAAACGCCAGCACCTGCCAGAGTTTCTGATACAGCAAAGAGTCCCTGAAGAGCGGGCGAACGGAGAGCAAGGGCGGTCACACAGCTGTTTGTGAGCCATTACGCTCCTGTATGTATGGGCCACACTGTTGCCTCCAAGTAACCACACCAATGCAATCATTCTGTTTCAGAGCTATTGTTTACAACAGACAATAAGAGACTGAGTCATGAGGGTTATATCCCAGAAGTGAGGTTGCAAATGCATTACGATTACACAACAACACTCAAGCAAGGCAAATAAAATGTAAGTTTATTGTTCTGCTGAGTTACAAATTGGACATGCTGCAGCAGCTGGGCACCAATTGTAAAAACATTTAATACAAACCAAACCTACATGGACATGATCCAGTCTGATTAACTACACACTTTGAATCAGCTTACTCCAAGACAAATGTCTCTATTGGAAGACAGATCAAAACCTTAAGATTATTCTGAAAATAGGAAGAACAGGAACCAAATTGCTTGTAGATACCCAAACATTCAAACCATGACATATATTTGAGGTATGCAGCCATCACCAACAACAATGCAAACTTTCAACCATGATGAATGGAAGAATATGTGCGCAGGGTTTTACTCTTTTAAATGCTGTTACTAATGAGGTTTAAAGGCAGTGTTACTCATGCATGAGCTGTTCAGTGATGGGTTTATCCACACAGTACTCGGTTCAATGTGCTACTGTTGTTGTGAGGTGAAGAGAAACAACCACATTGCTGGTACAATGTTGAAAGTGAAATTGCGATAGCAACATAAAAGATTAAAGGGACATTGGAAATATTTTAATCATATTTTGTCAATATTACAATGGACAACAAAAATATCAAAAACATTAACTATAAGATTCAAAATTGTTATGTGATTTTAACCACAAGGTGAGCGCAAGTTTACAAAGACAACTTCACTTTCCTATTATTTACTTTTTATTGGTTTATGGCAATTATGAGATGTCCTTATTCGCAGAAGTACGTGGCTTTGCTGCATTTGACATAACACTGGTTATTACAAAACAATGTACGTAGGAGTAACGCAAGAATGGAAATAACCCATCAAGCTTACGGCTGTTTTCCTTATCAAAACTTAAGGAGGAATTCTTAAAGTGCATAGAACAAGTTAGACTTCACATTTCACTAAAACATAGTAAACATCCTTACATTTAAGTATTTACTAAAAATGTTCCATTTCCCCCCCACAGTTTGCGAATTTTGGTCACATTTGTAATTGTACTTCCAGGTTGGACATGAGCAGCAGTTGTGACGCAGAGGTAATTCCACTAAAAAGTGACATAATCCATGTAAATTACACAATAAATTACAAATAATAATAATAACACATTTATATTTGTTAAATAATTGTTTAAACTGTCATAAAAATGTGTCAGTTGCTGTAAATTGTTCCTGCATTTTAGATGTAATGTCTCTTATTGATGGGGGGGCTGAGCTTGTTTGGAGTCATTTCTAAAATACTGATCACCTTATACAATGCTGTGTTGGAGAGCCTAGTGAGGTATGGCATGACTGCTTTGGTGCATTAACCGTGAGGGACAAAACAAAAGCTCCTCAATTTAGCCATGAAGATTATTGGCAACAAGGACCACCCATCTTTGCAAGCAATTTTTGAGGGAACTACACTCGCAAGGAAAATCTCTGGAGACCCCAATCACCTCTTGCCTGCGGGTAGACGTTTTATATCTGTTAAAACAAACCACAACAGGTTCTCCTTTGTGCCTACAGCAGTAGCACTTTTAAACAAGAATAGTTCATCCTTGTTGGTGTAAACTAACATTTGTGCTTGTTATTTAAGTTATTAAATGATTGTATGGGTGTAAATGCATAAATACTTTTATTTAGTAAATACTTTACTGCTGTTGTAATGATGATGGGGATATTATCGGTGTCTGTTTATTATACAGTACAAACATGTGAGTTGTACTGCATTTAGGTGGTGACAGGCTCATCAACCATAGATGTGAGCAGTATTTTGGATCTATTTGGAAGTTGATATTGTAAATACTGGTACATTGATTGAATTATGATTTCATGTAATGTTCTGAGTGATTGTACTTGTGTCTAGAGTTTATGTCATGCAGACAAATTTCCTCTTGGGGACAATAAAGTTTACCTTACCTTACATAGGCAGAGGGATTATGTTTAACTCATAATCCCTTGTCATAATAAAAAACATGAGAACCTGTCATGTGCATTGAACACTTTGACGGCAGGAGTGACAGCCCTAACCCGGACAGTCAAAGGCATGCAGACCAATCGCCTCGTTCTTCCCTCACTGTCTTTCCTCCGGTGAAAAAGCCCACCACAAACCCCCCGTTAGTGTCTGTCTTTTCTCACGTCCTCCGGTGGTTCCCGTAAAGCACGCCCCCCACGCACAAACACACACGCCGAAGTTGAAGAGCGAGCAAAATGTGATCTAGAATCGCGTGTCAGTTGTGTTTGCCGTATAACGCATGTATAAGACGGTAAACGCGACTGTGATCACTATTAGCGACTAGTAAACACCAAGTACCACAATTAGCTCGCTGAAGTGGCTTGTCTGCTAGCTAAAGTTAGCCGAGGCTGCATTTTAACAACAAGCACAACTGTAGTAAGCAGATACCGTAGGCCACAACAGGACATTTATGTTTTACATCATACGTCAAGCTGAGGTTTGAATAATGTCTGTTTAAAATGTTGTCTTACCATTCTTTTGGCCGCAGCACACAGCTTCAACTCAGCAGACGGATTCCTGAATCTTTTCTCTCTCTCGGCTTCAGACACAGCGAAAACTACGCGTTGCATTGTGGGACATGTAGTACAAACGTGAAACGATTCCGCGTAAACGCCGTTTTGGTAGAACTACATCACCCACACTTTTACCAGCGAGCTCTGATTGGCACAGGCGCTGTCAGTACATTTCGCAAATCGACTCTGGACAAATTATTCCCAAATACATATCCACACCGTCCTCCCGCTTTCCCTTCGCCATTGGGTCTGCTTTGGTCGAGCGATCGTCACACGACACGCAGCGTCACGCAGAGGAAGGCACGTGTGCGGTGGTGTGATGGGGAGTCAGAATCCGCATCAGTCTGAAGCTCTTCCATGTTGCGTGGGAGCACAGCTGGAGCACATCTGCACACTGTAAACAAGAGCGGACGTGATGCTGTGTCTAATACAGTACGAACTCAAACAACTCATTTGTGCACATGCGGACTGTGTTTGGAGTGAACGAATGAATGAATGTGTCCTTTATAATGATCAATACATTCCTCTTTGGGTTTGAAGAGTAGCCTATGTGTACTGATACTATACCCATGCCATGTCGGCCTATTTGGCGACTCATTAAACCAACTTCACTACGGCAAGTAATTCATCAACACATTTCAATAAGGCATACTTTTAACTAACACAGTTTTTGAAATAGTGGTAGGTATATCAGTTTACAATTTCACATTTTGGTACCGTAATTTGGGCCTGCACATCATGTCCTCACCTGCGCTGCCTTAAATGCGCCATGTGCATATCATTTTGATTTTTAAAGGTGAAAGTCAAGTCCAGTCTTACACGCCCCTCAGGTCTAGTGTAGACCTTCTGTAGCCTACATCATTTCATTACGTTTGAGAGAGAAAAAAGGGCATGTTTCTCCCCCCCCCCCCCCCCCCCATGTAATGAAAATGAGTATAATTTTCTTCTGAATAATAATGATGTTTCATTACAGCTGTCAAAGAGGAATCGCGCTGTAGCTGTCGTGTTACATTGTGACCAGAAGAGGGTGCTGTTTTTCTATTCTAGGCTCCATTACCGCTAAGGATCGCGCACAGAAATCAATGGACGTGTGCAAAGGCTCAAAACGCTCAAGTCTGCATTAAACGGTACAGCTGAAAAAGTAGGATGACGAGAGAGAGAGAGTGACATTGAGTTGTTTTTTGACCTTTATTTAACCAGGAGACTCCCAGTGAGATTCAGAATCTCTTTTACAGGGGGCCTTGACCCCAGATATTGTCTATGGTTTTAGTAGTAATAGGAGAAATCTGAGTAGTCTGGAAGAACACTACACACAACACGACCTCACCATATTCACAAACGGAACAAAACTATTTCTGCTCTCAGACGAGAGATGCACTTCTGATGTGTTGCCTCTCTCATCATTCACTGTTTTCAGTTGAAAGGCAAAGGCTGTCATTGTTTGACATAAAACAATATAAAAACAAGCAAAAGACTACTTTGTCCTATAACCAGGTGGTCACTTGTTCAAGTCTTGCATACTGTATCACAAATGAATCAAATCACCATGGTGATTTTGCATTGGTGGCCCCTGACAAAAAAAAAATCCTAAATATAGGCCTATTGCAAAAAAGAATAACTTAACACCAATATTCAACATTATAGCGATAATATATTCTTCTCAGGTGAAGGGACATGTTAGCACACAAAGATGCAACCAGAGAAGTGCACAAAGATGGATTGGGCCTGAATGCAACGTTGAATAAGACACGCTCCATACACTCTCTCTCACACACACACACACACACACAGTGATTCCATTAGAGCGCAGCCAGGCCATTAGTCATTTTATCTTCTTTCTATTGAAGAGACTTTTATCCCTTCGGGCCACACAGTTATCAGGCAGATGGCGTTTTAGCGTGGCACTGTCTAACTACTTCCAAGTGTCTGAAGAAAGTAGGTAGGATCTTTAACAAATGTGCCACTGTTTCACAAACGCTTATTCCCGTTCATAGGATGTGGAAGATGACAACGGGTACAAAACTTTGTCCACTCATAGTTTATAATTGGGAAATCTATTTTGCATTTAAAATGTATGTATTTATATATATATATATATATATATATATATATATATATGTGTGTGTTATCCAGTGCTTGGTTGCGGAGGCAGATGACTAAGGAAAGATGCATCTACTTTTACCAACTGGGAACTGTTTCGTGCCCACAGTTCTTAAGGCTTGTTCTGCGAATCCACATGAGCTTTTTCTGAGGTATGTGTCCACTAGGGATGGACAATATATTGGTGTTATTAATGTTGGTGATACCTGGGGATTTTTTCATTTATCGTAATTGGACAAATTCACAATTTCTGAGGATTTTGCCTATTTCCAATGACAATAGAAGAGCAATGACGCAAAAGAGGAGGCTGTATAGTCATAAAAAGTACAACAAATTATATTATTCTACCTGCATTATTATTATCATTTAGAAAGGTAAGTACATTTGTTAACATTACTACAACTTTACTTCAATTTGTCGGTGATGTTCTATGTCTAGAAATATTAATATTGATATTGTCAAATTGTTTTACTGTCCATAAATGCAAGTAAAATTGTAAACCAGCCAAGAAAAGTATAATCCCTGTTGTCATGTTGTTGGAGTGCAATAACACCTTTGTTGTGATTTAGATATAGGTCAACTCTGAATGTTTCCAAACACAAAACAGTGACAAAAACAGTATTTTAACAGCGTTAATCTCCAACCCCCACTCACTTTTGCTCGTGTGCACACGCTTGACCTGGATGCACACAACAGGCTGGACATCTCCCATTCACTCTTCCATTAGAGACACATGCTGCAGGGCAGTGGTTCCCAACCTTTTATTGTCTTGAGTGCTGTGTAAGCTTTGCCTCACACTCTCAGTACCCCAAATGTATGTACTTGTGATTCTTCAGAAGATGAAAATCTGTTTACAAGTATATTTACAATTGTTGTGATGATATTTTCTTATTCTTCTGCTTGCGTAGCGATCGTATCAAGGAGACCGTAGTCTGGACCACACACAAGGGCGTGCCCGGAACAATTTTTCATTGTTGATTGTGGGCTCCAAGATGAGCCGTCAATTTGATGACAAGAAACAGAGATGGAGATGTAGTCTTGAGTTCAGAAAAGTGAGACGACTGAGGCACTCAAAGGTGTCTCTCTTCCTGTGCCATATCAAGTGATTTAGTCAACCATGGACTGTACTGCCACCAGTTCTGCTACCCTCCACACGGCAGACTTCAGGTAAAACTCAGAGCTATGTTCCATGCAGAAGTTTCCTGATGATACAGCCATTGCTGTGTGCATCAGGAACAGTAAAGAAGAGGAGTACGGGGAGCTCAATGAGGACTTTGTGGTGAGGAGCAGGGCTAACCACCTTCAACTGAACACTTCCAAGACAAGCCAATCGTAGTTCTTTATCAAACTCAACAATTGAGTGTTGATAAAGAAGAGACTTGAATCAAATGGTGAAAAAAGTGGTCAAACCAATTTGCCTGGGGAGGCTCAGCTCTATTCTGTGTCCTTTTGTTCCAGGCAGGTTGCAAAATGGCAAAGTCCATCTTAATGAGAAGACGGAGCAGCCATCAGTGCTTTGAAGAAGTGATTTGTTTTTATCTTATGTATATGCCCCTTGGCAATGTTGGTACTGAAGTAAAAGTACAGAAACAGGAGCAAAAGAAATACTCAAGTGAAAGTATCAAATTATAAAATCTACTTAAGTAAAAGTATTAAAGTACTTATTTAAAATGTACTTTAAGAGTAAAAAATTTTATTTTTATTTTGAGAACTCTTCAAGTATCAAATTGTAATACATCTTGATAAGGAATTCTATAGATTTTTAAATGTAATTATAGGCAATTTTCCATGTTATTTTTCTTCATAAAACCTATTTTTGGTTGTTCAAAGGGAACTAAAAAAATCCAAGTAATCTTTCTCCAAAAATGCATTGAAAACAAACCCCTCAGCCATTTCAGGATGTCTAAAACCTTAAGAGAATATTTATATATATTTACTTTTCAGTTCAGTTAAAAAATGTAGTGGAGTTGAATGTACAGATACATGCTCTGAAATGTAGTGAAGTAAAAGTAAAAACTATCCTCTGTAAAATATACTTAGTACAGATAAAGTACAGCTACCTAAAAAGTTGACTTTTACTTTTTTGTACTTTGTTACTGTCCACCACTACCCCTTGACACATTAGCCTGTATTTTCATTATTTAAAAAAAAATAATGTAATGGCGTTTGCTATTTTGGCCGGCAAATGTGTGTGAATTAATGAAAATTCAGCACCCCAGAAAGAATTGTTGTTCTTTCCAAATCTGCTTTCGAAGTGTCCTCTGTCATCCAGACCGCTGCAAAAATGTGTCATAGATAAACTTGTCCTGTGTATTCTCAAACCATTCCATTGGGTTGGGGATTGTCCAGCTCTCGCATCTGCATTTCAGGATTGGCTTTCACTGTCTCCTAAATCATGTCTACGTTGTAACTTTCAGATCACAGAGAAGACTGTTTATCCCAGGAAGGTTTATTTTGTCATTTATATCGCCCTTGGAATTTCTTTGTCACATTTTCCTCAAGGTCTCAAAGGTCATATTATACCCCGGTCCTGAAACGGATCCCTGCACTGAAGAGCATCAAACTGACATAGACACGTACATACAAGTAGCCCTCCTGCTTGCTAAAAGTTTAACAATGTAGTCGTGGTTTAGTTCTGGGTTACGTCGGCTGCTTAGTCTAAATTTTGATATGGTGTGTATGTGCAAGTGAATGCATCCTAAATGAATAAAATAATTATGTGATTTCAGAGCATTTGTTTGTAGACATGTAAAATACAGGTTTAGGCAAGTTTACATGATGATTGTTAGATTTCTTTTTCAAATACAAGTTAACACAGAGGCAACAATGCAATGAAATGTGTCTGGATGAGAATAATACCTTTAAAAACAGAGTCCAGATGACTACAACTGAATCTTTTTCTACAATGGAACACTCGCATGAGGGATTACACCGAGAGTCAATCTTAAACTTAAAAACAACACTATATTCAAATATGAAAAGCATGTACAGTTCCAACACACACACCTACAGTACAACAGTACAAGTACATTCATACATAAAGGTGTAAAAGTCAAACTCGCAAATTGCACAATTTTGGAATGTTTTGGATTCTGCCGCAGGAACTATAAGATTTTGATTTAAACTTTCATAAACTTGACCAATCTGTGTCCTCAGATATGAGGCAAACAAGTTCAAATATAGCTTCTGTTGATAATAATTTTAATGCAGATTTTTGGGAAATTTCAGATGATGTACACACTGTTTATGTTGTAATTTTGTGTCTCAAAATCATTCTCCAGTCAGAAAGCAGAACGAGCCTCTCATTTGTGTTGCCAGTTCCTACGCCTAAATCCAGTCCAAAACCTACTCCTGCAGCCTCATGAATCCATGCTAGTGCGGCGTGTGACACTCGGGTGTGTCTCTATCTGCCGCAGGTTAAGGCTCTGGCAACACAGGTTCAGTTGTAGTACTTTTTTTGAATCAGAAAGAGCTAAGTTCCAGTGTGAGACAGGCCTCTGACAATGTTCCAATCTAGGCTCAAAACTGTTCTGTGCATATGACTGAATGGATTTTATCTGCACACTTATCTTTTAAAGTACATTTTATGATTATTTATGTTTTTATCACTTTGAATTACTTTGTGAACAATTTGTGCTCTACAAATAAACTTGCCTTGACTTGTTTGTGGAGGATACTTTATTACTTAAAGGTGCACTATGTAACTTTTCTGGTGGCGATTCTGCCAGCTGCATATCTCCATGGAGATGATAATAGTTTGCCAAGAATGTTCCCGAGTACGCCTTTAAACATATTTATCTGTCAGGTAGTGCCAGTTCAGTGGAGAGGCGACCCTGCTCACAGGAAGAAGCCGGCATGTTTCGAAGGGATTCTTGAGGAATAAAAGCGTGTGTATTTGAATAAATGCAAGATAGAAAAGTTTAATGCCATACTGTGGAATATTCCAGGCAAAGGGACTAACATCTCCATTGAGAAACCTAAATAACTGCAGCCTTTATGTTTGGCTTAATTGGATTCAGTCATGATTGATCTTGCAGCCCGTTCTTTCATGTATTCATTCAAGCAGGACAATTCATGCTTTTTCTTTTAAATATCTCTATCTTAAGTTCACTTGTGTTGGTGCCGAGTGCAGAGCTGAAGAGGAAAGTTCCCTTTACTTTTACTCTGCTGTTTTACTCTCCTGTGTTCAGCCTTCTGTAATCCACAGCCTGCGACTCTGATCTGAAATGTGATTTATGCATTAACAATGATCGCTGAGTAAGGGCCAGTCTCTAAGTGCTGGTGCTATACTTACACCACACTGGCTCTGTCTGCACACTCCACTCGCTCGCAAACTGCACTCCATGCAGTTCATACCGCACATTGTTTTACACAATAGTAACTTTATTTTGCACAATGTGAAATTAAAATATGATTCAAAACCAAAAATAACAACAGGGTTTTAGAACATTACAGATTTACCAATATGTTTTTTAGAATGATGGTTTAGAATTGTTTTGAAACTAAAATGGTCTCCTCTACTGTGTATATGGCTAACATTTAAATTAAACTCACCCACTCATTAAGAACATTAACATTCCATTCAGAGAGCTGTGTGATCATATTTTGTGCAGTTCCCTCTTCGCACTTAAGTGTTTAAATAAAGCTTTTAGGCTGCGGGTCAGACAAAACAGAATAATTTACATTCTAATTTAAACATCTTATATACTCCTTACTAGGAATGGGCAATATGGACAGGAAAATGTATATAAACGTGCCGAAATATAACTTTTTTGAAGACATTTTGAAGAACACTGCACATTTATGTTCTTCTATTTTCATCTCAGCAACATTTTATAAAATACCTTCTATTATAAATAATATATATTCAATGCTGTTGTTGGTTAAATGATCCAGTTTACTAGTTTTTATTCATCCAAATATGACTAGCACATATCTCACCCATGCATTTATTGTTCACTTTTGTTGATTCCTGTACATGAATAGTAGTTTCTGACATAATGATCCAGACTAGAATAGAATGGTTATTGCTTGTTGTTAATGGCCCCTGGAGAGTGTTGGGTCCTTCATTAAGAGAACATCACTAATCTGCTGGAACACTGTCGTACATTAACACAGTCAGCTGTATAATCCAGAGCCTCCTCATCAAATATGAAGCTCTGTAAATAACATCAGATTAATATGGACGTGGATTTCCTGCATTAGAATTTATATGTGATGGAGTCAGGAAGGGCGTCTGGAGTAGTTTGTAAAATGTGGTAAGTAATAACGTAAACCATGTCAATATACAAATATGCATGGGCTTTGCAAGTAATCTGCATCTCTACCATCTGCTGGACCTTAAATGAGTACAAGGGTGCGTTCACACTTCTCCAGTCCTGGTTTGTGCCCAGTTTAGACCTGAAATTTGCTCCTGGTTTAGTCTCTCCTCCAGGCTTAGTCCCAATTTTGATGCGGTGTGTGACTGTTTGTATATAGTTGTCAATATTTCAGAGATCCATAGTATTATTCGGAAAAAGCAAACTGTTTCCTTTGGATGTAGCCTGCGAAAAGTGGAGTAACGGTGAGCAGTTTGACCTTCTGTTTCTCACGATCAATACAGTGCCCAGGGACGTAAGTGTGTCCAGTTTCCAGGATGGTGAGAACAACCAATTTCCCCACCACTTCACACCTTCTGAAAGTGAGGCCTGCTCTCCCAGCATGAAGAAACCAGGCCATACCAAATCAGAAGTTGACAAAAATAAGTTCTACTAATAAAAAGGGTTGGGTAATATTGACTAAAATGAATATCTACATTTTTTAGTAAAATGATAGATTGTCAGATGATATTATGCCATTCCAACAGAAATGTGTTAAAACGTCTTTAAACGTGTTAGTTGAGGTTTAAATGAATGATCAGACAAATGTGAAATGTCAGTAAAATTATTCACAAAAGTGCAGTAAATATCACATTATATCCTTAAAAAAAAAAAAAAAAAGTTTACAACATTTTTATCATTATTATTATTATTTTTTAAATCAGCTATTACTGTACCATTTTAAAGTAAACAATATAGGCCCACTCAATATTCAAAATGTGCATGTATGTCGATATGCTTTGACACCTCACCTGTTGTCTGCGCCACAAAAACACACCTAGAGACGTTTTTTGGCTATTATTTGTTGTTTTGTATGTTTTTGGTTTTTTGAAACATGAGTTTTTTTGAAGGCCGTTGAATATCATTTGGACACCGATCGAATCGTCGTATGTTCCTTTGACAGTCATAACGTTCCATTCTTTCATTCTGCTCAGATATTTGAGTGCCCATATTTGGCCAGAAGAACTCTTGCGTACGGGGCAACCACGCTCGGATACTTTCTTCCATCTGTATCCCTCTTTGGATCAGCAGCCCACCCCTTGAGCAGCGTTTCCTGCACTCAACGCATCCTCAGGGAACCACTCCGTCTTTCCTTTCACTAATCCCCCTCCCTCCGCCCATCACGCACACACGCACACACGCTCACGCACAAGTTCGCAGCTATATGAGGCTCTGGCCGTGGATACAGAGGCAGCAGCAGCAGCAGCAGCAGAGTCAGCGCAGCTCCAGAGCGCACCGTGACCTGTCCACGCACCGCGCATTGGAACATCGCAGACGCGCGCTCAGGACCAGCGTCACACCGGCTCGTTACGTCGCCTTTTCTGCGGAGACTGCAGCTTTCGAGCCTGTGCGGTGTGGACGGTACGACCGAAGCGCATCAGCTGTTTGTCCAAGGAGATCTTTTTTGGTCTTTGGAATTACGAAAAAACGTTCAAAAAGAAGCAACAGCTTTCAGCGTCAGTGAGGTAATGTACCATTGAGATGCTTACAGCCAGATCAGACTGTACTTATTAGTATTTTTCATAAGCAAGTCTGGTTACATCATACAATAAGCATTTACGTCTAAACACACGTTTCAAATCTACATTTTACGCACAATATTGCATAACTTTATAGTTCTGAGTCAAGTGCTGCCGTTTTACATCGTTACCGTTTTATAATCGATGCTTATAATGTGAGACACAGTTCTAACTACATTTGAACTCTTCTATGAATCCATCCATCTTCAGAGTCAGGAGATAGAGACAATGCAAAGATGACTGGTCTTCCTTCACCCCAGACACGTCCTGCAGTAAAAACTTCTTACATGATTACATTGTACCCATGGCAATGTATAAGCCAATTTAAAGCTCTTTAACAGAACAGAACAATCTTTGCTACCACAGAATACGCTGTCCTTCTAATATCCTTCACTAGCATGTCCTGAACCAGTAAGCAAATAGTCACAAAACAGATTATAAATTGAAAGGCTTGTAATGTACCAAAGACTAGGGTTCAACACATTGAGTGCCATTTGAAAATAATAATTTCAACGGCATCATCTCTTGGTTATGTATATATTCATTACATTATCAGTAGTTATCAGTGAATTCATACTTTTATCTTGATGTACTGCAACCTATTTTAACTCGGCAGTCCATGTTTGTCATATTTGGTGCTCCCTATGTATTAACCCAATGACCCTGACCCAACCTCGCTTGACTCTTGACTTTATTGACGTGAGAGGCAAGTCGTAGCTCTGTAAAAGCTCAGGCTGGTTTACGATCCTCCTCAGATTAGCCGCACCAAGTACCATTTCTTCCCTGTCTTTTTTCAGCCGGTCAGAGGAGCGGGCTATTTTTAGTCTCTATTTACAATGCAGTAGCTGTAGAGACAGGGGAGTCTGCTGCTCCTCACCTGGATCAGGCTTCTACTGTTCACACTCCGACAAACATCAACGACAACGAGGCAATCAGATACTGCGAATTGTGCTATTGCTGTGTGACAGAATATTATAGGTGATGGAGCGTTTTGATCTAAAAATAGCATGTGGTGTGCTTTGTTTGGCAGTGTTTTTGTTACAGTGCATACAGTTGTGTGCTGTGAAGCTAGAAAAAGGTTCAAAATAAGTAATTACCACATGGGGAGTAACCAGGAATCAATAACTCTTGATAGTTTTCTCTCCTACAACGTGTGGCGTTTTTTAATTCACTTTTCTGCTTTGACAAATAATACAGCTAAAGTCACCTAGTGGTAAATAACTACTTCTAACGTTACTTGAAAACATTTTTCACTGGTGGAGGGTCTGCCACCTGCTCGTCTATTACTTTGACTAGAATGTTCCACCATATGGCATTACACTTATCTATCTCCCTGATGACACCGCCAGGCCAAGTCAGATCTGATGAGAGATTACTCCACTCGCAATAACGCTTTCAAGGTCTTTTTAAACCAATAAAGAAAACACTTGTTATTGAATAAATGCACGATAAAAGTTTAATGCCATACTGTGGAACCTTCCTGGCAAAGCAATAACCCCAAAAACCTTTTACAACCAACCAGAAAGTAAGTTACACAGTTCACCTTTAACTAAAACAACAATTCGTTCATGATTCAAACCGTTATTTGTTTGATTTCAGGAACAAAACAACATGGCTGCTTCCTTCTGGTCCTGCCCTTTGCCAACACCATTTAAAAACATTCTGTTTCAATGTAAAGATCCATGTTCTTGGTTCTTGCTTGTTGCTCTGTGTGAGACATAGTGTGTTTCCATTTCGCCTCACTTTCCATCATCAGTGGACAGCAGTATTAGTGTTGAGCCACCTGCCACTCTCGGACAGACACTACTTCTACTTTATATCATGTGTCTGTGACTATAGGGGCTAAAGGTTAATCTGCTGCAGCTTTTGACCTGAATCAGCACGTGACCTACATACACCCCACCCCGTAAAGCCCCCATCAAAACAAAAGCCTCAGACTTGTTTTTGACCACATTAAAAAGGCTTTTTAATATAAATACCGTGTAATCCATGAATCATATGGCAACATCTCATTGATTGTGAGTTAAGACAACGTGAGCACTTGAAACCAACAGAAAATGTTTTAGCCATGAAGTAGCCATTACTTCAACTACCATGAAGCCTCCCATAGTAACACAATAAGATTCAAGATTCAATAAACTAGTATTTTCTAACAGGTAACAGCTTAGTCATTTTTATTTCCACTGTAAATAACTACAAGTGACACAGGTTTTATGTTAACAATATGAAATGATTAGAATGTTTGTGTATGATTTGATATCGTTTTTCCCATTTTCGTGGTTTACCCTTCAAAAATACCAGGCTTAACTCAATATAATATATATATATATATATATATATATATATATATATATATATAAAATACTATTTTATCCTTACAAATACATTTACTTCAAATTATGAATAGATCATGACCAAACACTTACTCGTACAACTACATCTACTTTCCCAAATCCTAATATTATTTTGAAGTACTGTCACACGTACTTGAGTAACATTTTGGCCATTCTGTACAACATGTTGTTAGAATACAAAATACATGCACAAATAAACCAAAACTGCTCCGACTTTGAATAAGATTACAGTTAGATGTTGATATTAGTCAAACAGATTGCCTGAATATTAAAGTTTGATCCCAGCCAGGGCGAAACCTTCCCACATCCTGTGAGCAGATGCAGATTCTTAATGGCAGTTGGTAAAAGCCAGTGGGAAAAAAATGTTTATCCCTTTGGTTCTGTGGGGAGGTCTCTGAGATGTCCAGCTTATGACTGAAGCTGGAAATAAACAATTTGTATGATTGTTTGATTATTAATAAAATAGTTTGGTTATGGAGTCTATGAGCTCAACAGTGAAATGGTGCTTTCGCTGTGTAGGATACAGAGGACACTGGAGTTGAGTTTGCTCAGCTTTTAATTAACTGTTGTTGGCATGGACAAGACAAACAGACTTGTGTGCATGGGTTTGACGACGCCACAGAGGAGGACAAAGGAAAGAGTCTTCTGACGATTACAACCACGTCTACATTTTACAATTACCACAATATTTTATGGGCCTGTAATGTATAAAATGTCTATTGTTAATCTGCAGTTTTGTGTAACCAGTTCACTTCCTATACTCCTGACGTGTGTGTTGCGTTTGTTTTTAGTGTTTGTTTTGTGTTTTGCTTTTGGATTGGTTCTCATCTAGTTTAAAGGATTTCATTTAGGCTCTTCATTAGTGATGATGGATAAATACTATGGTTGGTCCAGCCGATACTTTGGGCACAAAGCAAAGACAAATTACAAAATAAAAGTCATTGTTTGTAATACGTTATCGCTAAATACAAGAAAAAAGCATTCAACATTTAAGCTAGTCTTATTGGACCCAAAACCAGGTAATTCCAGGTTTGGTCAAGTGAAATGTAAGACCTTTTAAGACTTTTTAAAATGTCGTTAGGTGAAAATTGAACCAACAAATTTGATATAGTCTTTTTTTTCTTTTTTCTTTGCTATAGAAAAACAACATACATTTGAAAGTAACGCTAATACTTATAAATTAAGATATATACATTCATGAAGACATTAACTATAATCTTGATGACTACTTTTTAAATTATAGTTATGGGACATTTTCTACAAATATTATAATGCAAATATTTGAATGCAATATTACAAGCAACAACAAGCTGGCAATGGCTTTACTTCTTGATATGTCAGTCTCCATCTCAAGGGCACAACCAGACGAGAGAAAGAGATGAGGGAAGGAAGTACCTGTCGACTCTTGTGAAACCTGATCTACAGCGAACGACCTTCCCTTTCCATCTAATATCAAACATACTCACAGTACAGTATGTGGATGTAATAACGCACCTGGCATTGCCCCTGTGCGCACAAAAGACTGCACCGCGCTCGTGTCAACCAGCAATGGCTGAGCACCCTGGGGCTTAAGGAAAACGACATTCAACTCAAATTTCCATGCATGCAAACAACACACACATTTGACAAAGAGTAGCTGATTTGTTTGTAAGGAGCTGTGGAGAGAAGGTGGTGGCGTTTCCATTACTGAAGAAAAGAGTGCTCCGTAGCACCTATTGAATGATAGGCGTATAAACCAGTTAAAAAAAAGGTGTAAACTGATTTCGGTTATTCTGAAGAGCGAGCCCGTAGTTATTTTCTGCCCCTAGCTCAGAACACTAATGCGTAATGTCTTTTGATAGTGTTGTTTCTGTTTGTGTTGGAGCACCTGTGAGATATGGATGGTGAGAGCAGACCAGACAGGATCGGGTTCATTCACACTAAAAACAGCATGAGTGGACACAGCGTGGGTAGAATTGAACTGAAAGCGTTTGTAGCTAATATAAGATCTGCTATATTACTCTGTTAGACTGATATTTGTAACTAGATTAATGCTATTCTTCCAATATTCAATTCAATGCAATTCAATTTATTTTTGTAACGCCCAAAATCAGAACAGTAGTGGCCTCGAGGGCTACAGTGGAAAAACAGAATAAAAAACAGAATAAACAATGTTCAAAGGGACTTGGAAATGTCCCAGAATCCCGTGTCCTTAGACAGACGTCCAAGCTCCCCTGTCCTTAGACCCTCCTTCTCGGCCAGGAAAAAACTACCAAACCTCTTTGGGAAAAGTAGAAACCTGTATGTAGGAGTTCCACAGTGAAGGAGAGATCCGACTCCCTCGGACGGACAGGCGGACGCGCCTCAATTTGCAGATACACGGTGGAGCTGGACCCACTCAGGAGGAGAACCAATTCTTTGAGGGTGATGAAGAACCGTTCAAATGGAAACTTATGATATCTTCCTAGCAAAGTAGATGGTTAAATTAAAGTGCCTATGACCGGTTGGACGACTCATTTTACTACAACCCAGATAATTTTGCATACTGATTGTAAATCATGACATTATTTAAAAAAATCAAGAAATATTACCCAGCAACCATGTAAGGGAGTCAAAACTCCCTCAATGTGCACAGAAATTATTATTTGGCAAATAAAGATGTATGAAAACACATTGAATTTATGAATTTGTGTCAGAAAAAGTCTCCCCAGTGTGATGTCATCAGTATGGATCAGATTTCTGCTCGACTTCCTGTAATTTTCAACATGTTTTTCAACTTTTCTTTACAAACTGCAACTTGACTGATGAAAAACTATATATTTTCATTTATAACAGGTATTATCCCACCAATAAAAACAACAACAACAACAACAACAACAACAACAACAACAACAACAACTATGCAACAATTTACAACAATTTAGGAACAACAAAGTATACTTTATCCCGATAAAAGTTAAATAGCCTTGAAGTTTTAGTTGTCTGTTTTTTCTAGCTGTGGACCAAATGCTGAAAAAGACGTTCAAAAGGACATACTTCGAGGGCATGACCTGAGAGCGAAGTGAAACTAGAAGAGGGCTTTCCTATTGTGGCTGCAGGACACAGAGGTCTTTTGTCCTGAGTGCTGTTACTCACCTCAAACTGCCCTGACACACAATCTGCTGACCTTACCTGACGATTCCTCCTGCTAAAGCTAAACTGAGACCTTTGACTGAGACACAGACAGGGAAGCACAATAAACATTTCTTTCGGGATCTGAATATGGATATAAAATAATTGGATTGTGTGTAATGGAAAATGCAAAGCTTTGTACTTCTTATATGTCACTGCCATGTCATAAAATGCACATCAAGTTTTTAGCAGTTTCAGACGCTCATACACTATACTTTGTTATACAGTTCAGTCTATAACATAATCTGACATATGATGTGCTGTGATATTGTACTTCTCGTTATCCATCACAGCCTTTATGGAAACTTGGGTCAGTACATTCTGCCATCTCAAAAATGGACCACCGTCTGTCTCTTACAGTGGCTTAGGTCTGTGGCTAATTGCATTTCCTCACAACCTCAGTTTGGATGAAAAGGATACGGTCAGTTAAAGTGCATATTACGACACATTTATCTTTGCTGCATGCTCAAGGGGAATGCTAATCACGCTCATGTGCACTCGTTTAGTTTTCTAGTTGAAACATAATACTATATGTTCATTATAATTTGAAATGGTCAAGTAGCCAGGAAGTGCTAAACTGTGTAAACTTGGAGTGCAATTTATATTATCTCCAATCATTTTCCTGCACAAATGAAAAAAAGAGCTCGCACAAATGTTGAGGGAGGTTATGCCCTTGGTCAAAGCTTTTACGTCAGGCACTTAAATCAAAGCAATCAACTTCATATGAGCCGTGTGATAAATGCTGCAACAAAGAGACACTTGTATGTTCGTGGTACTAATAATGGCATAATAACTACATTATATAAATCAAGTACATTTTGATTGGTGAAGGTGTGGATAAAGTGAAAGCATGCTTGTACATGTCCTTTTTGCTGCCATAAGGTCAACAACAGAGTAAGCACTTTTACCTCACCGCCAGAAGGTCCTGGGTTTAATTCCCAGGGTTTTCCCCATGTTTGAATGTGTTTTCAATAAACAGGCTGATTTTCCCCAGACTGCCCCTGGGCGACGCGTGGTTGCACGCTGCTTCTGACAGATTGCTCCAGTGGCCTTGAAAATAGTTCAAATGCGCATATATTTCCCAAAAATTACAATAAAGTCTATCTTAACCATGATATTGGCATTTCTAGTTTGGCTTGGTTTTATAATAGAAATTCTATCTGGAACCGAAAACAATGCGTTTGATACTGCGCCTCAATAATGTGTTTCACCTTTGTATCCAGGTGGACGAGGTTTACATTCAGCTGCAGACATGGATGAAATGGACCTGCCCCAGATGAAGAAGGAGGTGGAGAGCCTCAAGTACCAATTGGCCTTCAAGAGGGAGAAGTCCTCCAAAACGGTCACTGAGTGAGTTGTATAGCTTACACGAGAACAAGAAAAAGAGAGTCATAAGCGAACGTAAGAGCCTGTCAGAAAGATTTCTTTTGCATTCCTATCGGTTAAATACAAAGATTTTACACATGTTGCTTTGTGCTCATTTCTAAAGATGGAAATGGCATTGATCCTCTCATCGATTTAACTGTAATCAAATCAACCCGGTGCATCCAGCACTTCCCAGGCTAATTAATATCAGTCACACACCTGCTTTTTCCGACTTTGGAGCTTCTTCATTCTCAAAAAAACATTCTATATAATTATCCAGCAGGCTCATATTGCAATCAAATATTGTCTAACTGTTACTAAACAATACTTAATAATGATGATGTGACTCATATTTATAAATTCTTAACCATGATTATTTGATACAGTCCTAATAATCTTATGTTTGTTTGTTTTTGATGTATGCTTTAATTAAAGACAGGGGTGGGATTCAAAAAGTGTTCTTCTTCCCACTCCTTTTCAAGAAATCAAATTCCAGAATTTTTGTTTTGGTGACATGAATACTTACTCTCTTATTTGTATTTACTGACTTGCTTGAAATACATAAAAAAAAAAAAAAGCAAACTAATACATGCTTATAGTTATTGTTACATAGTGCGCAAAATACTATTTGTCAATATGGTAAACATCAATTTTTGTTATCAATTTGCCATTGCCATTATAGGTAGATTGGTCAAAACCAATATTTAGTGAGTAAAACGGTTTTGTACCTAATTGGAGAGAGATGGGGTATTTGTTCAATGTAGAGGACACTGAATTGTCTAAATAACTGAAGCGTTTACATTGTGCCGCTTTTGCAACAATTCAAAACAAAGCAAGCCCATTTCTATTCAGTCTAAATTACAATTGCAGC
This sequence comes from Chaenogobius annularis, assembly GCA_015082035.1. NCBI lineage: Eukaryota > Metazoa > Chordata > Actinopteri > Gobiiformes > Gobiidae > Chaenogobius > Chaenogobius annularis. Next base: position 1,194,103 of record BJKM01000061.1, read on the forward strand.
GAGCATAGCTTGAAGCGTGGATCTGAAAGGGTTATTTACAGTATCTGGATCACGGGTCCGCTTTAGGCCATCCCATACAATCTGTCATACTATGCGCACGGAAAGCTCTTCTAGATGGACTCATGTTGTACATACATCCTTTAAATCCACAGCGATCAATTCTTGCCATCCATATTTACCTTCAGCTAAAAAGAAAAAGAAAAAAAGCAGAAAAAAGACAACAGGAAAACAAGCTGAGACCAGGCCCTGGTCCCAGAAAACTAGTGATCTTACATTTCTAAGTGGACATTTTTCTTCTTTAGACGTCGACTTTAAAGCCTTTAAGTAACCTGGTCCATCTTCCTTTCACTCCTTCCCTAGTATGGAAAAGAAAACAGTGAGGTTGAACTTTTGGCTGGAATTTCGTAAATCTCTAACATTCCTCTCTGTGTTTGTCCAAAAATAGCCTGGTGAAGTGGATCGAGGAGGGCGTCCCCGATGATCCTTTCCTCAACCAGGAGCTCATGAAGAACAACCCCTGGGTGGAGAAGGGCAAATGTATCATCCTCTAGGGCCCAGCCACCCGCGGTGACCTTTCAACTCTAACCTCGCTGACCCACACACCTGCAGATGACCCTTGACCCCGTCCGGCCGCTGCAGGACATTACCTACATAACCTCTCACCTTGAATGTACGACAGCTGATAGTCCTTACCCTCGAAACACTTGTACACTCCATGATATGTACACATGCACAACTCTGCTGCCACGGCAACGCATCCTCACACATATATCATGATGTATGGAGATATTTATGCACACTCTGGTGAAGTTTCATTCTGTTTTGGGCCAATTTCTGACACATCCATGACTCAGTTTTAATACTTGTCCATTTGGTCATAAGATTCGTATGCGCTGTTGGGGTGAGTTTTGGGACTACTTTTTGTACTAAGGCTTTATGACAATTAGTGCATTCACGCAGTTTTGAGTGTCCTAGTTTTAGAATGAATTATTTGGTTATGCAGTGCAGTGGCAATGTTACAGTTAGCATGAGGATCTTTTGCTACTACAAGAAAATATAAAACTAGCAGCGGGTCTGGCACAACAATGGAAAACGTTATCAGCTTTCAACATTCCAGTGTGGTTAGCAAAACCCTCCTTAATACAATGCAAGCTTCTTGAACTTTAAACTTTAAAAACGTTTATACTATTATCTAAAACATTACATAATGAAGTAATAACTTGGACGCTCAAAATGTAAAATCAAGAATCGATGCATTTTAACTGCCTCAAAATAGTTGTATGCCTTATGTGTCATGACAAGTATACTTTTACTCTTTTGCTTATGATCACGGGGCATTCATTATTGGTACTTAATCATAAAGCATCATATTATATCAATTATTAATTCACCAATTATTGTATGAAGTTAATAGCATGAAAGAAAGGACAAAGCAGGTCGGGAATAATAAAAGAATAACATCAAAAACTTCTCCTGGCATTGTCCCAGTCAGTTCCCATTCACGTTAGCAGACTCTACTATTTGCATGGCCTAAAGCAACTTTTACATGGTGACTACTACTACGGGATCAAGCTGTTGTTTTGCTTGTGTCACTGCATAGTTCCGGGAGAGTGTCCTAGCAGCTCTTTGTTTGTGTTCTGAGTCGGAATGAGTACCCATGGGTGCCCCTTCCTGTCCTTCCCTTAGCTACGATCCCAGTGGATGCAAAACACAAGCTGAACCAACGCAACAAATGTACACAGCTCTCTCTCATGTACAGACGGAGCCCTTTAACTTATTGAATATTTATTTATTTATTGAGGATATCTTTGGTTTGTGAGTGCAGCCATCTTGTTTTTCCTCTTTGTCCTGCATTACTCCGCACAGTATCACGTCTACTGCCTTGTACACGGTTTCCTTAAACAGAATGTAAGTGGCATGAGCATCACGGCTGACCTTGTAACGGTGTGTGTGCGTATTTGTTTTTGTTTGGATATCATGTAGGCTCCAGTGTTAGATTTGCGTCATGCACAGTTTCCACCAGGGTTAGGAGATGGAGATCTATGGAGAAGGCTTACCTACAAGTGGCATTTTACCATTTCACACCAATGTTTTAAAAATCAGAGAAGGAAGTGAGAAAAGAGCAGTGTGCGCTGACGCTTGCCATGAGGAAAAACGGGAATTGCGTGAGAAATTGCATTTTGATTACAATAGCATACTCAAACATGCATGAATCAGGCCAATAGGTAACAATTATAACTTCAATTAAAAGCTCTAAAAAGTGAATTTGGCTTGGATTTATAAAGATCAGGGCACAATATTACAAAAGATTGCAATATGTGATATGGCTGTAAATTACTGCGATATTGATGTAATTGTGAGTTTTTTATAAACTTTTTGACGCATAGTTTCAGTATTATATTGAAACTAATACGTGCATAAAACAAAAGCGTAACATTGACAAAAATCAAGATTTAATCAATGCTAATTTCTGACTTTTTGGGAAAATTATAAACAAAATTTGCTTCTTAATTCATAAATACACATTTTCATTGAAAAACAGCAATGCAATGTATTCAATTTGCAGCCATAACGAATTCTTATGTCCGTCATTATTGCAATATTGACAGTTTTGCGAGAGATTATGCAGCCCTACTCCTGATAATCCCAAACATTTAGGTACATATTTTGTAATGAACTGAAATAATGATGGTGGAAACTGGGCTTGTTTCGCATCTCACAGGCAGCTTTAGGGCTTGAGTTAAAATGCGTCTCTACTGAGCATGTGTATGAGACGAGCTGTGTAGGATGTGTGGGAATCTCCAAACTTGGGACAGGGAAGCCACCATCATCTCGAGTCAGTTTCATAAAGTGCATTTTACTCGGAGTGACTCATATCCCAAAAGACAAACCGTTGCATAATATAAGATCACAATGTCAACTAAAAATACTGGCATTCCAAACAAAGCCATTTTAAAAGTCCCACTGTATTTTAGGTTTCTCTATAATACTGTAATTCTACAACTGTAATGCACTTCACATTTTACCTGTGGTATTTTATTTGTTTAGCCTGTAGTGCCAACAATGGAGTTGGTCGGCTGACTTCAGCTTTGTGATTAGATTGTATGTGACATTCCAAGAGCGCTTCATGATAAATGCATGATCTGGGACTTTTTCTGTGGCTTGGAAATGATAAATCTGTGCCCAAACCTTTCAATATTTCTACATTTGTTTCTTTTTCTTTTTTAACCGGTCCGATTTGAGGTGGCAGACCTGTCCAAGTCCATTTATTTCTGTTTAACGTAATTGATTTGTTTTGAAATTTTTTCTGAATTTTGTGTTTTCTGTTTGTATGTATGTTATAGCTATTATTACATTTATCTAGCAGCATATTCCCTGTGAGAGTGCTTTGGAAAACTTATGCATCAGAGAAAGTCCTAGTGTAATGAAGAAAATGAGCAATAAAGTAGAAGCATTTTTTATTGAATGTTTTACAACAAACATTTATTAAATAGGATTTTTGGACACTGGTCTTGTGTGTGTATATCTTTCATCTTTCTTACTTGGGTTGATCAAAATGACCAATTTGCATCAATGCAGTATTGTAAAAACAACAATACCATAACATGGCATATGCAAATGCACGCAAATAAACAAAAAGCAGACAGGGTGGTACGAAGTTGCCCATTTGTTAAGTCTTTCTGGTTAGCCACTGTGCTATCCTCTAGTAGTCAATGAGATTTTAGATTTACTGTGTGCTTTTGCCACTCAAAATATGCTGTCTGAATATTCTGTATATTTTGCACAATAATATTGGGTACTTAAACAAAGCCAGTAAACATTCAACACACCCAACTGTTAAGACAATTTATGCATAAACCACACCGTAAACACTTGAAAAACAAAGATACAGCAGCACAATAATAGAATGACAGAGCAAGCAAAAACAAGAAAAGTAGAAACACTATGTTCTTCTCCATCATCCCCACAGCTCTAGCGCTCATGAATAATAAATTAGTCGAGATATAGCCCTCTCAGCATTTCCTCTGCAGGCAGTCACTGACGTACAGACAGTTTCTTACCAGCGAAAGACTCTAATCTCAGCCTAGATGGAACCTGCCCTTTTGCATGTTAGCATAAACCTTACCGGCATGTCGGAAGAAAACACTGATAGCAATTCATCAAATACGTTATGTGATGTAAAATCAATAGTCATGAGGAGATTTGCGGTCATATAGCCAACGTTGACATAAAGGACATGAAATGATGAGCGGTGGTTGTAACCAAAACTCACGGTATGTTGTACCATCACGGCTCATAGAACCAGGTCAGTTCCGCTTGTGCTGGAGTCTGAGCTGATATAGTTACAATCCAATAAAACTGAGGTATTCCATGACCCTCATTTATAAATTAGGCCTAGAGTATTTTCAAACCAATACATATGACAAAAAGGTGTAGTTTCGAACCTACAGATTCATCCACACAGTTTGTTGGTGGTGATAACACTACATGTCTGAAGTCTGCACATTTCCTGCCCCATTCCACCAATGCCATCATATCTTTTATTGACAACAATATTCAGATCACGAAGCTAACTTTTCTCGGGACATATCCATGTGCTGTTTGTGGGTCAGCCTCCCGTCACGTGCACGCGCTCTCGCTCTCGCTAAAGCACTCAATCCCACTCACTCTTCCTGTAAATCCTCAGCCCCATTGTCCTTTCCCCCCTGAAATCCTCTTCAGACCATCAGCTCGTGCACAGACCTCCTCCAGCCGTCCGTCTGCTCTGCTGTGGGGCTAATGCACTGCCTAATGGCCCTCTGCCCCCACCCTCATGCTCAGATTACACTTCACCCACCCTGTGCACTCTGGAAATATAGCAAAACATTCATGTCTATAAGGTTCAAGTCAAATGCTTTGCTAGCGTGTGCCAGGATTAACAATCAGATCACTGCAGCGAAAAGGTTGATCCATAAACTATAACCCTGATTCAAATGGAGGAAATTAAAAAAATAACCCCTAACCAATGGACTTTCTCCATACATTCCTAACAGAGAACGTTGGTGTGGTATTAGTCCGTAGAGGTTTGTTTTCCCCGTCTTACAGGACCACTCAGAGCGAAGGGGTATTGGGTCAGTGATGCATCATTTACTGCACCGGTGTTTCTGTCACCAAAGCAGTTTAGATGGTTCAGATGTTGCCGCACCGGGGTGATCGTTCACTTCGGCTCTGTTTTGAATGACTTGTGTATGTCTTTAAAACCACATCAATGTATAAAAGTCCTGTCCTATACTAGATGAGCCTCTGAGAAAGGCAAGCCTTTTCTGGCTCTGTAGTCTCTATCTGCACATGGAAGCGCATCAGTCTTGGATCATCTGCAGCCTGTCCGTCCGTGGGAGTAGGATCGCTCCTTCACTGTGCTTCCCCTCAGGGTTTCTACTTTTTCTGTAGTTTTTGCTCACCAAGAAGGAGGGTCTAAGGACCGGGGATGCTATGGGACAGTTATCCATGCGCTTAAATCCGGGGAACGTTGGTTAATCTGTTTCTCTATTATTGACCAATGGCTGTTTTATTGTGTGATTTTCTAACTTTGTGCTGGTAAAATCAATAATGTTGGAAAGCCCTCTGAGGCAACTGCTGTTGTGATTTTGGCCTGTACAAAAACAATTTGAATAACTGCTTGCCAATGCTCGATCTAGGAAGCTAAGCAGGACAAGGCCTGGTCAGTAGTCGGATGGGAGCCCACAGCAACACCAGGTGCCACAGCAAGAGGAAAGGTTTTTGTGTCCTTAGGCAAGACACTTGGAAAAGTGCTATATAAATACACTGTAATAATAATAATTGAAAGTCTGCAACCAAATTTGATTACCACCATACATTTATATTGTTATTGGCAATCATCTTCAATGGCCTAATCTCAAATTAAACCACAATGCTGCGAGTCTGATGACCAGTTTTGACTATTTGCTCAATGTCCTCCATGCTCTCATTACTATTTTACCATACTGCCCTGTCTAATAAAGCCTATTGGCCAAAAAATAAAAACATATAATTATTTTCCATACAATGCCCAAAGGCTATATTAGACAGGACAGCTGTGGCGTGAAATGGGGAGAGAGAAGGTATAGACATTCAGCAAATGGTCAAGGCAGAAAATCAAACCCACAACACCCGGTGAGCACTGAGCTATGATTGATTGTTTTTTTTTTACTTTCTAAAACAATACATAGATCATTTTGGTAGCCTTTATTATTAACAAACATAGGCACATTTCTTGATTCAATCATCAAGTTTAGTTATTCCTATCTTGTTGTTGACCGTTACCCTCCAAATTATCGAAATAAAATCTTTGCCACTACTACATTTCCTAGCATGCGCCCGGATTAGGATTACCAAAGGGACAATAACCTCAGCGTTCACAGTTTGAATGCTAAAAGAAGCTAGGCTCATCGCTAAGGCTTTCTCTGCTGGTGGTAAACTGTGGCTGCATCTACCCTCAGAGTGAAGGTGACTGCTCTTTGTGCCACTGCAGTCACCACATGGCCATAATCTCACCACTAATCCAGCATTCAGGAGCACCAGCGGATTTATGAATGCACTTTTCAGGTTTAACATAATATGTGCCACAATGGTTGCATAATGTAATGCATATTATGTTAAAGCTAAGTAATAACTTATGCAATAAGTATAGGCTATAGCATAGATGTGTGTTTTTGTCCTTTTGGGTAGTGGGGGAAATAAATCATAACATCTTTGGGGATACAACAGAATGTCTGAGGTAAGAAAACTCACTTGAACACAAATTAGGGGTAAAACATTTTTCTTTTTGATGCACAATATCTCTTGAATACACACAGTAAGATGTTGTTTTATTCATTTATTTTAATCTACTACAAGAATACAATTGGGCTGTTATGTGAAAGTGGAAACACTGGAACAAGAAGTTTGCAAAGGTCATGCACCAGAAAGAAATGCCGGTCCGCCTGGCTGGTTTTACTGGTGGATTATGGGTCGCTCATGTCCACATTGATTACTGAAGCAAACGTCAATCCAGACTCTGTAAAAGACTACAACTGCCGCTCTCTGGTTAACTCCTCTCCCAAGTCAAGTTTGAATCCTTTACATTGTGCGACATAATAACAAAATGACTACAGTGTCATCCGTCAACATGCCATATAATAATTCAATGTAAGTAGCAAGTGCTAATTTATTGAAAAGTGTTTTTCTATCATAGTCTGTGTGTAATTGTGATGTATGTGAATGAGCAAGCCAAAAATATTTTCTGCCGTCATTGTGTATGACAGACAATAAAGTTATTCTATTCTGTTCATAAAAGGGATTGTCATTAGCCCTGTCACAAGCCTTAAAATGTTGGTGGTGTGGGTGGAAGTAATAATAGTGATAAATAGCTGCTAAAGGCTATGTTACAACTGCTATAAATCAACTTTTTCCTTCAATACTCAGAATTATTTTACTAATTGACACCTTTTTAGTGCCAAATTAGTCCTGGTTTTGTTTATTTTAATTTTGTCATGATTTAAAGGTGCACAATGTACTTTTCTGGTGGAAGGGAGTGTCCGCCATCTGCTTGTCTCCAAATAGATATTATTGCTTTGCCTGAAATGTTCCGTTGTATAACAATACACTTTTTCATTTATTCAATCACCAGTGCTTTAAATGTTGTATATGTATATATAGGTGTTTTTTTTGCATTTTATTTAGCTATCCTGTGTGTGTTTGTTTGTTTGTTTGTTTAATCTGCATTTTGTTTTTAACAGGGTACCCATGAAAAAGAGAGTTTTTCCTCATTGGGTTTTCTCTGTATAAATAAAATAAAGAAATAAAATATATATTGAAAAACATGCATTCTTAAAATATCTTAGCCATCATTGTAGAGAAGATTTTTGTAGTAGTATGACCTGCAATTTAACCTGGTGGCATGACCTGCTTGTCTATATAGAGATAGTTCCATGCCACATTCTAGTCAAAGCAATAACATCTCCCTGGAGACTAAATGTATTTATTTCCCGAGGTTGTGCCAGACGTCTGAAACGTTTACATTTTCTAACAGGACTACTGCCGCTGTTACATGTGGAAATGTTCAAGAGTTTAACTAAAATCCGTCAATATCTGCCATGGTCCAGCAACAGCAGGATTACCCAGCTCACAGCCCAGATCAATACTGACCCATCATGCACCACACCAGAGGGTCAGGTCACTGCAGGACGGGGGCAGAGGGGATGGTGTACAAGTACATGGTGCAATGCGCTATCAATAATAAAAAACACAAGTATATTCCTAAAATAATAAGCGGTACACTTTTTGTAGTAGATTTGGATATTGTTACGTCCCAGAAACAAAGCAGCCAGCTTTGTCTCTGGGACGTAACAATATCCAAATCTCATGGTACAATATTAACCACGATATGCATCTCACGGTACACTATTTATTGCAATATTAAAAAAACAGAATTGTAGATATGCTAATTTCACACTATATTAAAACAAAAATGTACATGGCTTAATTCATTAGTCAAATTGCATCAAAATAAAAATGTAACAGAGACTAAACTAAAAATAAACAAGGCCAACTAATACTTAATACGGAAAATCATCAGAATTTAAATTTCTGTAGGATGGAGGGCCTTGATGTTGTTGCAATATATTTTGCAGCCCTTCAGCAATATTATAATAATTCCACATATTTTTACTGCTCACGCTATTATTGTGACACTTTTGACAGTACAATGTCACATTATTTTGGTTATTGTTAAATTCCTAAAATAAATGTATCTATAGACTGAATTGATTTCCAACTTAGTCATTTGTCATTTGTAATCACCTTTTCTGCTTGATTTTCTTTACATTGCACATTATGTTTCTGTCACAGTCAATGGATCAAAAGGTTTGGAAAGATTATTGCAGTGCAGGTAATTCAATATGTCCAGCAGTGATTTTTTCTTGCAAGTATGACCATCTCTGTCCAGCAGCACAGTGGAGCGATGAAGTGTTCATCCCAAACACAAAGAGTGTGAATGTAAGTAGGCTACAGCAGATGGTCACAATGGCTTGGAGATTCACCAAAACAGGTCATCATAGGCGTGCCTCACAATATCACAATATCGCACCAAATAAAATTATTAAAATTGTTTAATCAATAAAACATTGCCTCTTTTTACCCACTGATGCACTCACTTTTTTTGTTCTGTTTTTCTACAAAATTTAACTGTCAAATACCCACCCCTGTTCCATCCCAGGGAATAAAGTGTGGACATGCCCCTGATCTTTGAATACAGTAAATGTGTTATAATGTGTGATGACGAGTTGTGCATCTCTCCAAATATTTGAGCATCAACTACCCCTTGAAGCAACAGATCACAGTTAGCCAAATGTTAAACTCATAATTATTACATTTTAGTCATGGCAGAGTACCCTTTTTTAATATATATTTTTTTTAAACTCTTTTTAAATGTGCTTTAACTTTTACAACATTATCCATTTCCTTCATGTTTCTCTTCCCATGCTCTTACACAGAGCCTCTCAGTTGAAACAGCATATATTTGTTCATTTATGGCATCTGGACAGTTATGGACATAAAACTCATGCATGGGGTTCATTTTTTTTGGTAACAACACAGACTTATGAATGACTGCATCAGTTCTAAGCCAGCACTCTTGGCTGTAAATGGACAAGTGATGTGCTTTATTAAACATAACATGTTCTAAATCGCTGCTTTTCCTGCTCCAGTCCTTACAAGGGAAACCGAGCCTGGTCCACTTCAGTCACGTCACATAAAACAATGAATAATGATGAAAAAAAAAAACATATATGAAATCAGAAGGGCATGCGTTAAAGAAACAATTTAAATCTACTATAGGATAAAAATGAAAATAGGCTTACTATGTACACTGTTTTTACAGTAAAATTTACAGTTGTAGTGCAGAAAGTGAACAGTGCAGTGAGTGATTATTTTATTAGTTAAAATGACAGGTGTTTAAGAAGTGTTCATGAGTCCAACGGCAGAGGGTTCAAATAGTCCATGTCCAGGGTGAGAGGGGTCAGCTGTGATCCGACCTGCTCGTCCCAGAGCCCTGGAGACGTACAGGTCCTGCAGAGATGGAAGTCTGCAGCCGATCACCTACTCAGCAGAGCGCACAATGCGCTGTATCTCTGTTTGTCCCTGGCTGTGGCTCCAGTGTACCACACGGTGATGGAGGAGGTGAGGATGGACTCAATGATGGCCGTCTAAAACTGCACCATCATCTGCGCTGGCAGCTTGGCTTCCTCAGCTGCCGCAGGAAGTACATCCTCTGCTGGGCCTTCTTGATGAGGGAGCTGATTGGTGGCTCCCACTTGAGGTCCTGGGTGATGGTGGTGCAGAGAAGCGGAAGGAGTCCACGGTGTTGATGGGGGAGTCTTTCATGATGACGGGGGGGCTGGGGGGCTGTGGCTTTCCTGAAGTCCACGATCATCACTGTCTTCCGGGCGTTGAACTCCAGGTTGTTACCGCTGCACCAGGACACCAGCCGGTCCACCTCCCTCCTGTAGACAGACTCATTCCCGTCCGAGATGAGCCTGATGAGGGTGGTGTCGTCCACAAACTTGATCACATCAAAACCTAGCCTAGAACGCATTAAGTTGCTCAGCTAGTTTCTGGTCATCTGCTGCATGGGGGGCTCTGGGCTTGTAGATGTTGGGAAGCCGGAGCCCACTCCACACAGAGGGGGTTGTTGTCAGAGAACTGCTGCTTCAGACACGTATTGTACTGTGATCTAGCTCTCGACACCTCCCTGATAAATCCATACATCGCATCTTTGCAGCGGTCTCTGTGACCAGCCCTGTGCTCTGCCTCCTTCTGCTGCCTTAACTGCCTCAGTTTTGGTGTGAACCAGGGTTTGTCATCATTGAAAGTGACTGTGGTGTGTGATGGTATAATGCTGTCCTCACAGAATCGAACGTATGACGTCACAGTGTCTTTGTGTGAAAAAATGAGTCCAAAGTGGCCCAATTTTATGCGTGCGTAGGGCGAAATACGCATGCAGTGAGGCCTTGGCCAATGTTGTTTTTCAGCGCGCAGCTCTTGATTTCGCAGCAAGACAGAACGAGACACTTGTAAGATGCGTATTGTGACATTTAAGAATTGCGATACAAGTTCGACTCCCGGACCAGACCGGGCCTTCATGTGGCATTTGTAAAGGGCCGTTTACAGGCATGGGTCCAGACCAAATTGACTGAGGGTGCATCCGTGTTTCAAAGGGGTGCAAAGATAATATATATCGTCCATTAAATGCCATTATTTTTATCGCAAATGAGGGTGCAAACACTTATAAATGAGGGTGCAATGCACCTTTTAACTCCCCGGTGTACTGGCCGTGTAGGTGACTTTCCTCCTGGGACTCAGGTTTCCCCCGTACACCCAAAACATGCACAATAGTTAGTCCTGACAAAACCTTTCAAAGATCTGAAGATAGGTCCCTGCAGCGAAAACTGCACCGACCACTGCTCACTGTTGATGCCCCAGCATTACAGGGACAATAAAAGTGCTTTAACCCTGACTAAACTTAGGGAAAGCCCAGTGTAAACCTTGGAGCGGGTTGTGCGCCTGTTCGACATCATCACCGATTCACACATTCTTTGATTTTTTTGCTACTATTTTACATGACTTTAACATATCAATAAAGTGTTATAGTAGTTGTATTTTTATTTGTCCAGGCACTACATTCAAACAACACAGCTGTAAATTCAACAATACAGCAATATTTGTATAATGGCAACATTTTAACAGAAAAACAGTGTAATCCTTATTTGGCCAGAAGTGTTCCATCAGATAAAACTCCAAATGTCTTGATTTTCAAAACAGTGTCCAGATGACTACACTTGAATCCTTTTATACTATTTTAAAATAAAAAAATGATCTCCACATTTAACTGTTCTATGATAAGATAAGACATTTTCTTCCCCTTTGGAGTTTGGATAAGAATGTGAATACAACCCATGTCCATGTGAGCCAGCTCTGTGTGTACAGTAGAGACATAAGGGAGTAACAGGGACAAGGTTGAACTGTGTGGCCCACTTTTGGCGGAATCCGGCACAATGTAGATGCTGTACAGAGGCAGGGGTCAAGGGCCAGAATATATATAGAAGTATCAAACGGAGCCACTGGTCGCTGGATTAAAATTCAAATTATAACATCTGATTTCTTCCGTCTCAGTCTTCAGTCAGAGGGGAGCACAAATGATAAAAAACCTTTGAAATATCTTGCTGTCATGGAGAAGCCAGATATATACAATGAAATAGCTGATGTGTTCACTGCAAATCATTGGTCTCCATTTGTTTCCAGGCCAGCCAGGACTACGTGCTTTTCTGATGTCTCCACAAGTTCAGATGAGTGTGATTGGCAGGCTTATAAACCTGTATAAATGAATCTGGCTGCTTACAGTAAAATAGAAAGAAAAAATATATAACAGAGAACTGAAAAAACAGCACCACATACACTACACTGTATACTGTTGAAAGACATACGCAACAAATGTAGTGGATTTGTACAGTGCAAATGGGATGGAATGGCAAACATTTGAAAGTTGTTTGATTTACTGTGCATCTGGTCCCAGGTCAACAGAGATGCATTAGCCAAAACAATAGAAAGACGTATACAAAAGATCTGTGGAACAACAAGACAAGGCAAGGCAAGTTTATTTGTAGAGCACAATTTGTACACAGGGCAATTCAAAGTGCTTCACACAACAGGAAAAAAAATTCATTAAAATCACAAAGACATGACAGAAATCACAAAACCTTCATTTCTATTCATTCAATTTAACAATTTTGCTGACATGAATCATGCATTTTGTCCGTGCTTAGTGATCCGCCAGATGGAAAACCCAATCTATTGGACTACACTGGGAGACACATCAGACACTCTTTCACATATTTATTTGACATTGCCAGCGTAACAGATGTCTCCGGGATAGGCACATTGCTTTTAGATTGATTCTTTCAACGTTTGTCCTCCTGACTTGAACGCGCTATCTGCCTCTGCACAAGTCTGTACAGAACGTATATACCTTTTACGACGACTATCTCGTTGACACCTCCATCTTATGTGTGGTGCTTTTGTATCTTTAACGACGGACCCGGTCTCGCTTGCCCCCTCCCTAGATTTAGCTTTTGCTAAACTAATTGTCCCAGACGAAACTCGACCAAAGCTTTTAGTGTTAAAACTCGCGCTTGATCAGTGGGTAGGTGCGCTAGGATCTTCCTGGACTTTAATGTTGCCTTAGTGCCGACTGACAATCTAACCAGCGTTCTAACCCTCTCCCCTGGCACCTGCTATGAGGCTGGGCTTGGACACCGGCACAATGGGCTATTGTGGCGAGCGGAATTATTTACATGTTCAATGCCAGGCTCTGTACAGCTGGCCTCAGCGTTGTGAGACCAATTCCCGGCTTTGATAATTTAAATATAATATAAAACCTAAAAATTATCACACTACTTTATATGAATAAATTAACAGCAATTTAAGTATTTGGCAGTTTGAAATTATTTTAAAAGTTTATTATCAGGCTAACTCTGACAATTCAATGAGGTGTGCTGAGACAATCCTGATTTCGATTCATGGGTTTCAGTTTCCTGTTATGCGCAACATTTAGAGGACTTTATGCAATCCAAAAGATATCATACTTGACAATTTTTGCCTTCTCTTTTGCTCGCTCAAACTGCTTTGATGTTTTCTTTCAAATATTCACACATTTTAACAAATAAAGTGGGAGGAGTCACCTACAAGCTTGCTGTGCTGAGACAGGAGCGTCTCTCTCCTTTGAGGCGTCATTACTGCTCGGGCTGCTCTCTGGAGATTTCATGTTTACCCAGCAGGATCTCAGAGCTGTCACCGCAAGAGTCGTACCGGCCCATGTCACCATGGTGACTGTGTCACCTTCAGCTGCGGACTGCTGATGATGCCTGATGCCACGCACTGGTTATCTCATCTGTCAGCTGAGAAAGACACTTTCACATTCATGCAGTTAAAATGTTCCTACTTCTGCAAATGATGTCCCATTACTTTAGAACGCATCTCAGTCACTGACAATAGGTAGAAAGCGTTCACCTAAAACATCTTCTCAGATCTAGGTAGGCATACAAGGGAAAAGCCAAAGAAAAGCCAATGTAGAGCATGTACTGAGAGGCAGATGTCGGCAGTCACATACAATAGAATAAGAATCTTCATAAATAGGCGTATACAGTGCCTCTATAGATGATCGAAGACGCTTTACAATGTTCACACATATTCATTCACTTACATGATACTCGGTGCGTGGTGGATCTTTTTGCAAGCCACAGCTGCTCAGAGGTCGACTGACAAAAGCGTGACTGCTATTTGCACCAGCGGTAGATCTACAGACACCTTTGTTAAAGTAATCAATGATTTATCTTTAGCTTCTAAGAAAGACTATTTTATAAAATGTATACAGATGTGAATACAGGTTGGCCATTAAAGGAACAGCACTTCACTTTTAAGTTAATTTATTTAAGAAGTCATTTCAATTTCATCAAATTCATTTCACACTCAAAATGGGGAAAGAGTGCAAAAGTATTTTCTTTGTATTTAAAAAAGATTTTCGGGGTTGGAGGCTTTATTGGACAGTTGTGGTATGAAATGGGTAGAGACATTTAGCAAACGGTTGAGGCCGGGAGACAAACCCACAGCGCCGAGGTGGTAACAGCCACATCTGTGCAACACCTTCAACCACTACTACACAGGCGAGCACAGGACACTACCTTTTTCTTTATTTTTTTTGGCCCGTATGACATATGCAAAAAAAATATAGATTGCTTAGTGTCAAACTAAGGGTGGTCCGAAATTATTTTTATAGTCTTAGTGCATAAGAAACTTTACTAAAGTTTACTAAAACTTTGGCTTCCCCCCCAGTTTGACCAGTTTGGTGAAAGTTTCTAATAGTACTTTTTGGTTAGACTTGTGCAGCAGATAGATAGATAGAGGTAATTCCACAACTGTTACCTAGCAACCATACTGTAAAAAAGGACCAAAATCTATTACAATTACACAAAAGTTATGATCTGCCAAATAATAATACCTGATAGCACCTTTACTTTGCTAAATAATTGTTTGACAGTTATTAGTTTGACAATAATTTATTTGCCGATGACTGTCAGATAAGTGTGCCAGTTGTGTCTATATTTCCTGCATTTCAGCATATTCTAGATTGTGATGATGTCATATAGCCAGATGGGGGCAAGAGCCAGATTTTCTCATTGATTACATTCTACTTTGCCATGGAATAACTAAAAGATACATTCACAAATGTTTAACCTGATCATTTCTAGAACTCACTGTATTATACAATGTTTTACATTTTAACAATATTAATTTTAGCCGCCCCAAATCTGCATTGAATATTATTGGTCTCTATAGACTGTTATGTGATCTGAACATGGATCTATTATAATAACGGATCTGATTACCAGAAATTGTTGATCGAATGTCCCTTATTGATGACATAGACAAAGGGATTACATTTTTAGAACTCAGCTCTACTTCCTGTAATTTAAAATTGTATTTTTAAACTTACTTCATGAACTGTTACTTCACTGATGTAAAACACATAATAAGCAATAATTAGAAAAACATGAGAACTTACCTTAGCTTTAAACTTTTCGAACTTTTAATTGTTTTGGATTTATCTGGCCTGATTTATCTGGCCTCTATTTATTGAACCTCTACACCACTAATGACCATATCAGAACCCTCCACTCTGGAAAAGGAGCCCCGCTGAGCACTAAAGGGGTCAAGGCTCTGTTCAGCCTTTACATAGCTTTTTAAAAAACGGTTAACACTACTGCATGCTTTAAGGACATGTATACAAAAGTATATTGCCTTTGTTGGTCTTTGTTGTGATTTTTCATATCAGCAAGAGATTTTAAATCATTATAGGTTATGGCCCCAAAATGATCACATAATATGCTGTGGTTAAAATTCATATGACACACAGAGGATGTTTGTCGCTATCGAGTGTTCCTGGAAAAGGGGCATCACAGAGCAATCAAGATCTTCTGTAGTCATTTATAGTTTATATTTTCATAAGGCCTGCTAGTTTGTTTTAGTGCTGTCCATATGGCATGTGTTGGCAACACAATAGTTTGTGTTACTTGGGAGAAAGTTGAGCTGTTATTTTTTAACAACTGGAGGCTGCTCACAAGAATTAAAAATAGACACAGCACCCACAAGCATTCATCCAAGATGCAGGTTTTTTTCTTCTTCTATGGATTATCTAACAAATTATATCAAACACATTGCTTAAATAGATGGCTTCTGCCATCTAAAGTCTAGAGTCAGCCACTGTATGTTTTTTTCTCATTGAATCAAACTTCATGCTTGCAAAGTCTTTGGTTTAAATTAATAAAACTATTAGGCCTACTATTACACCAGGATTGCATTAAACCACAGGTCTTGTATCACGCATCGAACCGAATGGTGGGCTGCTAACACATTCATTAGGTCTTGCGTTTGAGAACAGTAGTTATTTGCACAATAGGTCTTTGTAGATCCATACACTCCGGAGGCAGGCAGCACTCCATAAAATATGCTGCTCTGTTGTTAATCTTTAATAATTCCGTCCTGGAGAATCAAGCCAGATGAACACACATTTAGGCCACTAACACAAAAGAAGCCTCAACCTCTACCACTCCAGGGGGTTGAACATACCACCTAAAACTATGGCCTGTCATGAATGTTAAGCCACTATTATCTGATGAATATTATATGATAATAGAAATGTGGCAACATTAAAAAATTCCTGTAAAAAACGATTTTATTATCTTCTCCTTTATTGTGGAAGTCTATTGAGGAGCTGGGGTCTGGTAAATAAACTCACTGGCCAAAAGAATGGTGAAATATTTCTCCATAAATCTTGACAGAATCAGGGGTTTAGGTACAATATGTAAGTTTTTTGGCAGAAGATACACCACCTGCTTGTCTCCATGGAGATGTTATTACTTTGCCTGGAATGTATGGCATCAGGCCAGGGTCTAGAGAGATGTTTGCATGAAATTAAATGTTTGCACTTTCATTTGAGACATGTTACATAACAACACTCAATTGAAACATGCATCATCAGCCTGGACGACCTGCGTGGCATTGATTGTATGTGTTGCATTTATTCAATTACTGGTGATCAATTGCCAAGAATATATGAATACTATCTGGAAAAACCTGCATTCTTACTGTGAGTGTGAGCACGGTCACCTCTCCACGGATCATACCTATAGCCACCCGCTTGTCCCTATAAAGATGAACACGTTTAATGCCATACCGTGGAACATTCCCTGCAAAGCAATAACATCTCCATGGACATGAATGGTGAACCCGCCACTAAAAATTAGATAGTGCACCTTTAAGGGGAACAAAGATATCACAGGGTCAAGGTGCAAGTGAGTCGTGACTGAAAGTCCTACTGAAAGTGCAAACAGCCAACATGACGAGGACATTTGTGGTGAAACTCCACCCTCTGCTGGTGGCATCATTAAACTGCTTATAAAAGGGAAGAGTAGAACCTGTGTATTTATGCATTTATGAAAAAATTGCTTGCAGGCAAATGCAAAGCAAATGCTTTACTTTCATAGATCCTCAAATATAGCCTAGGGTAATAACTCGACGACTATGTGTAGTTTTAATTAATATTGAGCGCGAGCATGATGTTTGTATCAAAAAACTGTACCCCTATTTACTATCTTCCCAATATCCAATACATGAATGTAATCCAAGATGTGAAAGAAAACACTAACCCAACACGCTGCGTGCCATCCTTACGTCTCGCACGAGATCTCGCATGTTTCTGGAGCTCTTCTCGTCGCACAACTTGTCACCAAAGATGGCGAATTGCTGAGTGCTCATGGATGTACACATTTGTAGGCTACTTGTTATTTTACCTGAATTGCCAACTTTGACAAGAAAATAGCTGTACAGCGGGCGTTTTCTCTTCGATTCACTTCTAAAAGAGACGCCGGTTGCCGCCACCATGCAGATCACACTGAAAACACTGCAACAGCAGACAATTCAGATTGAGATAGACCCCGAACAAACGGTGAGTGGCTAAGAGCTAAACCGCTAACCTTAGCTTGCCTAACTATGCATGAAACATCGGGCTTAACTTCTTGCATCGCTATGCGTAGTGCACTGATAATGGTTGCTCTTATCCATCGTGAGCAAATATATCCACGTCTAAAACTGCAAGGGTTGATAAAAAATGTCCTGCTAAAACGCTACAGCTCCTGTAGCGTGAACTTCCGAGCCTTAGCATGTTAGCATGCTAGCGTGCAGAGTAGAATAAGTGCCACCCGCTTTGATATGCATGCAAGGTTAACTAGAGACAATATTGACACAAATTTACCTCACTGTCTTGTATGTCTACATAAGCACACTGTCCCAATATCTAACTTTATTTGATGAATTAAAGGGTTAGTGTTGCTAATTGCTAATACTCATAGCATGACTGTGCTAATTATGATTAGCGTTATTTGAAGCGGACCCAAAAGACACCAGAGCTGGCGGGCTGTTTGCGTGTAAACAATAATAGTAAGACCTTTTTTAAAAACGTCAATTGTTACCTAAGATGATGAAAATCACAATAATTAGCCTGTTTATAGATGTAGTTTCTTACATTGGAGAAAACATTAGATGACCTGACACCATCAGTTATAATGTACAGTTGTATACTATTGCTTGTAGATACTGAACATAGTAGAAAAGTTAGTATAGGGCTGTTGTAATTACTAGTAAAACAATGGATTAACCAGGGCTTATTGAGCACAGTTTGCCTTAATATCAAAACGAGCACAAAAGGGTGACTGCAGACTTTGTTCGTGTAGATCATTTGCCCAATTATGGAAGTAAGATGGTCGTTGTGGAATGGTAATACAACTATAAGAAAATGCACAAAGCTTCATCAGCTCAAGCACTCACAATATTTTTCTTTTTAGGTGAAGGCATTGAAAGAGAAGATCGAAGCAGAACGAGGGAAAGACAATTTTCCCGTGTCTGGACAGAAATTAATTTATGCTGGTAAAATTCTTCAAGATGACACACCCATTAAAGAATACAAAATAGATGAGAAGAACTTTGTTGTTGTGATGGTTTCTAAGGTAAGAGGCTTGTTGTAACAGTGTTGGAGTATGAGTGAAATGACCTAACCTCATGTGCACTGTGACCAGGCTAAGCCGTCCGCTGCTGCCTCTCCTCCCGTCTCAGAAGCACCCAAACCTCCCTCACAAGACTCCCCGTCTACTACCGCTGCCCCAGCTCCTGCCTCTGCTCCAGCTCCCCCCCCCTCAGCAGTGTCCACTCCCCCTGATGAGCCCAGTGAAGAGGCCAGTGAGGAGGTCAAAGAAGAGCCCAGTGCTGCAGCTGGAGAACCGCAGCAACCGGCCAGGTATTGGTCGTTTTCAGTCTGTACAATGACACACTTGAGGCCTGTAGATTATAGGGGGGGAAAGGATAAACCTGATTACATTCCTATTTAAATTGGCTGGTATATTCCACTGTAAAAATCCTACCTCAAAATCTGCAGACTAACATTACAATAACAAATAGATAATGCTTACTTAAAAGTAAGCATTAAAAGTCAAATGGCATAAATAATACAAAACAATTTAGATCAATTTAAACAAGCACAGGGTTTTCAGACTTCCTTTTTCTTGCAGCTCCAGTGGCAGCAGTCAGAGCATGGACCCATCGTCGGCGCTCGGTATGTACAGATGAGTGAATGGTGCTGATTCTGCTGTACACTTTGAAGATGACACTGCTTCAATGTGATGGACTTGGCCATTAATGATGTGGGCTGGACTGCACTTGTGCCAAAAATGTCCTCTCAGTACTGAGTTTCACAGGCTGCTGTATAATGCATATCACTCCTATATTTAGACTGTGACAAAAGGGGGTCATCCATTACTCGGGCCATAAAGAGCAGAGGGGCTCCCATTGGTGTAGGCAAAGCTCTTGTCCTCTGGGGGGAGGTGCTGTACAATTGTAGTGTTACAATTTATCTTTGGAAAATAATACATAGTCATTTTCTTCCTCCGCTGACAGCTTGACAGCTTGTGCAATCTAAACAAATTACTTAGATCATTTCTTTTGATGCTTTTCACAGTTCAGACTCAACCTTTGGGATGCTTGGACAGATTATCCATCTCCATCTGTTCATTTCATGGGCTCGGGTGTTAAAGTCTGTGTATTTGCGGTAACTGATTTCTTTAGTGGCTCTGCTAATTAATCAGTAGTTCAAATGTCATGGGCAGAATAAGATTACCTTTTTATATGGAAGATTCAAGTCACAAAATGTTCAAACTAGGAATCTGCTCTGGCAATAAGTTGCAGCATGAAACAATGGATAATATAGTAAAATATAAAATAAAGGTTTGCATGAAATCAGGAATCACAAGTAAAATAAACGAATGAAGTACATTATGGTGAGAACATATTCAAGCTTGAAAATGGCGAAGACAGAAAAAAACACCTTTTTAATGTTTCTAAATCTCTGGACGTAGACTTAATGCATTGTTCCTTCATACATTAACCAGTCTCTAAACTTCCTGGACTCAAACAACATTTAATGTGGGTTTTTTGTGTGCTTTCTGCATTGCATGTTGCTGCTTCTTTGGGTTTGAGCGTTACTGACATGTCTCCCATGTGTGTGCAGTGACCGGGGCGGAGTATGAGAACATGCTGACAGCAATCATGGCCATGGGATATGAGCGTGAGCGAGTAGTGGCCGCTCTGAGGGCTAGCTTCAACAACCCACACAGAGCTGTGGAGTACCTGCTCACTGTATGCACCAGCACACAACTCTCTATCTCAAATTAACGTATAGTTAATATGTGTGCCACAATTACTGTCATCCTTTTGATTTCACATAACCAGAAAGTACAAATGAACTCAGTCTTTGTCCCACTGACAGTTGATGTGTGTCTGTAGGGCATCCCCAACAGCCCGGTCCAGGAGAGCAACCCTCCCCCCTCTGGACCCACAGAAGCCCCATCGGAAGGTAAACAAGTGCACTCGTACTTTTATATAGTTGTTGATACCATAAACTAAACTTTCATCCAAAAGTCCTATGACTACATTGCAACATCTATAATTGTACATTTAATGGTAAAAGTTGACATGGTTACGTTCCTGAAGACATACAAACGTTGGTTCATTCTGAATTATGTTCGTGTACGAATGAGCAAGGTGCACTACCGTTCTCAAATGGTTATGTTCTGGCCAGTGAAGGTTAATTCAAGTTTGGTGTCAACAGATTTGTGTGTAACTCACTGTGATTGTACGCCCTGTACAGGAGAAAACCCGCTGGCGTTCCTGCGGGTCCAGCCTCAGTTCCTCAACATGAGACGGGCCATCCAGCAGGACCGCTCCATGCTGCCGTCTCTGCTGCAACAGCTGGGCAGGGAGAACCCCCAACTCCTACAGGTAACGTGCCCACAGTAGGTGTCACTCACTACACGTCTGTTGACTCATGACTTTCCTCCCTGAAAGTGCTTGGAACTCCGATCACACTAGGAGAGGCTCAACTGCATTGGGCAGGAAAATATTTGACTGATCACTCATTTTAGATAAGCAATGAGTCACATTTTAGTCCCACCATTGGCTGCGTTT
Source organism: Chaenogobius annularis (assembly GCA_015082035.1). Classification (NCBI taxonomy): domain Eukaryota; kingdom Metazoa; phylum Chordata; class Actinopteri; order Gobiiformes; family Gobiidae; genus Chaenogobius; species Chaenogobius annularis. Next base: position 1,215,745 of record BJKM01000061.1, read on the forward strand.
CCAAATGTCTATAAATTTAACGTAGTCTTTTTCTTTCATTCTACATTTTAACTGTCATCCTCAATGTTATCCATTGCCTTTGTTTGTACCAGCAAATAAGCCAGCACCAGGAGCGGTTCATCCAGATGCTGAACGAGCCGATGGGGGAAGGCGGTGACGCTCCGGAGCTGGGGGACATCGGAGCGGCCGGAGATGAGGGAGCTCCTGTGAGCTACATCCCAGTCACAGCTCAAGAGAAGGAGGCTATTGAGAGGGTTGGTGCAATTGCCTCTGTAACCCATAGTAACGCACTACTCCTCAACTGTTAACTGCACAGCCCTGCTGAGGCTACAAGTGCTCTCATCATTGTCCTTGAAAGGAGGATCCACCACCTGCTTTACCTGGAATGTTCCACTGTAGTGCATTAAACATTTCTATTTTGCATTTATTCAGTGGTCAGTGTTTTTATTCCTAAAGAATAGATTATAAAGATGCGTTCCTCCTGTGAACAGGTTTGCTCAGTTGTTGTTAACGGTGCTCTGGTCCTCTGCCCTCTTCTGACTGAGTTCTGTGTTTTGTGTGCAGTTAAAAGCGCTGGGCTTTCCTGAGCCGATGGTGATTCAGGCGTACTTCGCCTGTGAGAAGAACGAGAACCTGGCGGCCAACTTCCTTCTGAACCAGGAGCTAGATGAAGACTGAGCCCCGGGCCCTCCCTCCTCCACTCAGAGACTGCAGCCCCCCCGCACACATCTGCCTGTGGGGGGAGGGGGAGAGGGGGACGCCGTGTGTGCGAGAAGGCTAGATCATGGAGGGAACGGCAAATCCACGTGAATTCCAATGGAATGTGTGGGCTTTGTTTGGGGAGATCTCTACTTTGATTTTAGACGCGCTTTGTGATTGTTAGGGAAAGGGTGCGACGAGCGAGAGCAAGTGTCTGTGTGCCTGTGCTGATGGATGCAACGCAGTTAAAGCTGAAGGCGTAATCATCGAGCGTTATCTAAGACTGTTCATGCTGTAGCCACAAGGCAGAAGCACTCATCACGACCCATCATGAAGGACTGCTGCCGGTGTATGTCCACACACCATCACAGGACATTACTCTGCATCTTCTGTTACCTCTGTTACACTAAATCATCTTCTGCCTCATAGGCATTAACAATTTAAAATCTAAACTTACCAGAACAAAACAATGGTTATGAAAGTACTTAATGCATAATGGAATAATGGCAAGTACAAAATCACATGTTGTCCCCCTTCAGACCTTTACATGTTTCCAGATCTTTGCACTTGTGGACTCTTCTATTGTATTTACACCTACTTTAATGTTCTCAGTCTACTATAGCTGTTGTTTCTGTCTAATTTGCTCAACAGTTTGTTTTTTTTGTATTCTAATTTGATAAACTGTTATAAAAGGCCAGGTCTTTAAATACTTAAAGACTCAATAATACTTCTGTTTGGTTATTTTCCGGTTTAAATGACCAAATTATTAATTCCATAGTTTAAATATTCAAAAATCTCCTGAAACAAGGACAAATAAAGAAATGTATTGCTGAATGTGACACAAAGAGTGACTGAAAATTAATTCATGCAACTTTCGAGTTCAGTGCAGATTTCCTGATTCATAAAATGTAAAGCTTTTTCATCTTTCTGATGTAACCTGTGAACGGCCTTGGGAGCAGCGCCGACCTGATCCTCCAAGTTTTGCATGTTTCAGTTTCTTAAACTGATGTTCCTGGGATATGTAAGAATAAAACGCTGAAATATATGGGTCACAAGCCAAAATAAAGCATTTTCCTGTTCATCCTGCTCACTGAAGTGTGCCGATGGCTCGAAACCGCCGACACCAACTCACCATGTTCAGCAGCTTGTAAGATAACGTGTTTTGTATCTGCATGTGAGAAAGGGACAAGCACACACCGAAAACTCAAATATTTGAACTGCTTGGGGCATATTTCACTGTAACTGTTTAAGATGGGGGAGTATGGCATGACAACTGTGCTTTATTTTCAGCTTTTGTGAGTTCACAAAAGGATAATGTAAACAAGTCCATGTGTGTGAGCTGCCACTGTTCTACAGCATCAACATGAGCTTAGATGAGCTGTGCTACATTAAATATCAGTCTTTCAGTCTCCCGACTCCTCCAATTATTGATATTTCATTATATGTAGAGACACTCTTTGGCCCTCTGCAAAGGTTAAAACCGGTCAAATGTCATGTGAGCCCTCTTCGTTTTATTACACGTTTACAAATAATTTTTTCTGTTGGTTTAAATGTTTAATAAGAAACATTGTTGATTATATAATTGGGTGCAAATTGAATAAAGGTGTCATGAAATCTGATACTGAAACTGAACACAAACCCTCTACTTTTCAGTCGACATCATTCCTTGTGTTCTTTCACATTCCCTCACTTTGTTGGATAAAGAAGGGCCATTATAAACAAAGTACGGTAAATACAAAGGTGTCATGCACAAAGAGTCAGGAGACAGTGTACAGTCAAGAACATCCTTTTATTCAATCAGGTAAAGGTGTTGCTCTTTTTAAACTGCTTTTTATTATTATTATGGAAAAGAAACTGTATTAACACATGCATTTCACCAGGGGCTCTGGGGGCTCTCTGAGGATGTGGAGGGGTTAAGGGCCAGACCAGGACCTAAAAATGTTTGTCTTTCATTTATAATTGAGCAACAATTCTTCAGATCATGGAAAAAGCCAGTGTTTTTGTTTGGCTGTGTGGGATATGTTCACTGTTGACAGAGAATAGATTGTTTGAACATTTGCACGGGGACAATCCCTTAATCTTAAACCCTGACATTGATACGTACTAAAGTATAAAACCATGACTACCAGAGCAGAGCTATCACACCACACTGTGGAACCTTCTGTTATGGCTTTTTCTGACGTGGTGCTGCGCGCCTCATAATACTGCTGCTGGCTTTTACATAAGCGAGGATTCGCATCGGTCGGATACATGAATCTTAAAGGGAGTTGAGCTCTGGCGTTTCATGATTTCTAGTGGTCGCCTTAACATTTTGGAGACATACATTTGGTCAGTGTGGTATGTCCATATATAAGTAGTTGGCAGATACTACAGGTAACAAACCCAAGACTATGGTCAAGCCAAAATAATTCAAAAATGATCTCTATTAGACACAAATATCTGGGTGGGAACATGAACGAATGACTCCGGTGGAAGAAATAGCCATTTGTCATGATTGTACTGAATAGTTTGCTAAATGATGTCAGTATTTTTGTTTTAAAATCCCACAATGGCTGACTGAACGGGGTTGAGATGTTGTTGTAAAAATATATAAATGTATAAAACAAGCATTTAAAAAAACTCAGCAGTTGTTACTCGTGATGCTTCTCCACAGTGAGCACAGGGGTGAGGGTTGGGCTCTCTGTGAACCCCGGCCGGCGGCCCCTGAGCCCCAGTGCGGCCCAGAGCCCGCTGGTGTAACTTGTTCACTTACATTAGCTGTTTGAATGGAGAAGCTGAAGAAAATGGGTATGGTAATACAATGTGAAGCGTACAGACAAGAATAACATGTGAGCTAACTGCATTCTGCTCAGACAAAAAAATCTTTGCGTATTCATTTTTTTTTTTTTTTCAACATTTTTTTTGTTTTTAAACCCCGCCGTTCAGAGAAAGGAGAAATAAGAAGGAAGGAGCTTATGCGGCTACAGACTACTCCAGTGTCCAAGAGAGACAGAAGACCAGATACAGAGGAAGAGAAGCAAGACATATATTTTTCTATGTTTTTTCAGCTTTTTGTAATTATTCAACAATAAAAAGAGGAACTAAATCACACCAATTTCTTTTAGTACTATGTATACTGCTTTAAAAAGCCTCAAGAAGAAGAAGAAGAAGAAGAAGAGAAAGATATAGAAGTATGAAGGAGGGGAGCTTTTTCTTTTGGAGATGGGCACTCAGGATTACAAGATGAAACCAGTGAACAAAAGGCACTTTTTAGGGACAACCTTTAAGATGCTCTGAGTCTATTACACTACATCACCAAACAGATATTTATAATCATTTACAGTGGGAGGGTGGGGTTACAGACAGAAGGGTGGGGCTAGGGCAGAAGGGGGTGGGGTTCAGTTTGAAGGTGGAAAGGCCTGACAGCCCAAACTCAGGGCTTGGCTTCTGTCTAATACAAAATGTACACGTTACATTTAGTGAGTTGAACGGCGTCAACTTTGGAAGAGCTATACATTTTTACTTCCTTTTTTAATTCTGTTGTAAAGGTTGGATGAGAAAAATGCCTTTTGTCACAACAACCTTTGCGTACATGAACCCCTCCCCCTTCGGTAAATACAAAAGAGAAATAGTAATAATGCATGTTCCTAAAAAATTTGCCTTTTATGATATTTTGTATTATTTATGTATAATAGAGATTGAATGTACTTTACACTTTTGAAAGCACCAGTTTTCATATACATTTATGAGTTGCAAAATTGTTCCTTCAGCCTTCCCATATTTTTAAAATTCAAATTAAGGTTTTCTTAAAAAAGCAATAAAAGAAAAAAGAAAAACATGGAAATCAATAAAAACTTTCCCCAAAGTACGTACTTACAAAGACTGGGATTTTGAATCTTCCCCCTTGTATTTAGAGTCCTGGGGCAAGCGGACTTAAACAAAGAAAAAAGACAAGGGTTTCCCCTCTTTTCTCATGACACCCTCAACAATCACTAACAAACAAATTCCTCTACCAAGGCATTGCACGTGGCTCAATCAACATCATTTAGTTCAAGAACAACACTTCCCATCATATTGAGAAAGAAAACACAAAATGACCTCTTCTGTTTATCAATGTTGACTATAGCCTTGTTTTCATCAGTTGGTACTATATGGTTCAGTTTGGGATGGCACCGTGCTGTACAAGTGTGAAGCAAAGAGAACGTTTTGCAATGAAGGGTCACCCAAGGCACCATAAGATAATATTTGACCACAATACTGACAACATTACAACACAATCATTTTGGTTCATTTACAATATGGGCCTACTATATGACAGGTAAATCTCAAGTTTTAAATGTTGCCTATAAGGTTTTTCCACTGGGGGATTACGTAATAACACATGTACAATTAAGTCTAATGGTGTGATGAATCATGGGATGAGAGTACGTGTAGAAACACACCATATTTGTTTATCTCGAGCTTCTATATGTGCCACTCAAACTTGAACCATACAATGCCATTTGTTTTAAAAGCTGCTGATAGTGTTGCCATGGATTTCATAATCATTTGCTAAGGTGGGTTTTATTTACGCACAAAAGTTTGAGATGCATCCTATGACTGCGGTTTAAGCCATGCTTCAAAAAATAACTAGACTGCCACAGAGCTTATCATGTAAAATAAAAAGAAATGTATATATCTATAAATATATATGTATATATAAGATGCGTGCGGTTCTCTAGTTAGCTGTCACTGTTTGTCCTCTCCTGACATGTTTTTTCACCATTCACTATAGCTTATATGTGAGAAAAAACAACCTGAATTCATGTTCGACAAATTGCATAATGGGAATACAGAGGCACTTCCATAGAATAGAAAACAAATCCCCTTTCGCCATCGCTAGCATCCTCTCTGCGTCTTCAGCGTCGTGGTGCGTTTCGCTGCAGTGAGCATGGCCAGGCAGTCCAGTTATTTTGTGAGGTGGGTGAATTTGATTTTGAAAGAACAAAATATAAAATTGGCAAAAATGCGGATAAATATATTAAATCCATAAGGGCCTCCTCAGATTGTCTAAATTTAAATAAATTTAAGACTTCCCTTTGAGTCAGGCGTGTCAGTCTGTGCTCTGTGTGTCAATGTGTGTCCATCCCGGTATTTTACAAGATTTTGAAATTTATGGCTAAATGTGGTCAGTGTAAAAAAATGGCAAACGTAAAAAACTTGGCTGCCATGATTGTTTTAGTGCATTTTTGTATCTTAAAGGCTCATCGATTCACATGGATTAGCTAAAATAAACCTATCGGGGGAGTGCTGGTGTGTAAAAGGAGGGAGTTACTATAGCAACTGATACTTTGAACCTGGCCGTGCAAGTAAAAAGGACTGCAGACAGTGGATTGGGACAGCGCTCAATATTTAAAATTGCTAGTTGTTTTTGCTTGATGTAGAATCGATTTTACTATGTATAATAATACACAATAATTGTCAGTTAATCTGTTTGTGATTTTACGAGTCTCATTGGACTTTTAGCACCAACAAGCTCAGAATGCCAATAATGAGCGGTGCATAGTATAAAATGTAGCCCAGAATTCACAAGGTCAAACAATACATCATCTGGCAGCTCTCAGTAGTGATTACTTTGAATTTGGATTTGTTAATTTGGCCTAAAATAGTGCAACTTTCAGTAGAATGCTTTTTTGTTTCAGTTCGGGGAACTGAGATACTTTTGCACAAAGTAGTATTTATGACATGCTCAGTCTGGAGCAGCCCTGACCACAGTCTGCAGTCGCCTGTGTGCCTTAAAAAGAGAACCAACATAAAAGGGGCACGTTGGGTGGTCATCCCGCTGACAGCCTAGAGGCCCTCGTCCCTCTGCGCTCGTATCCAGATATGTCACATATTGATTTTGCTCCTCAGTGTTGCGCTGTGCTCTTGGAGCGTGCGGCCGTCTGGGAGTGTAAACAACAGGGTAAACACAAAACTTCCTCTAGGTCCCATCTTTAGCAACCTTCCCTCCTCGCATCTGCTGCTCACCCCCTTGTGATGAGCACCTGTGATTGTCAAAACCCTAAGTCGAGCCTCCTTACGCCCCCGACCGCTTAGAGGCCGACAGTGTTTTGTGTATGTTTGATTTGCAAACTCTAGATCCAACCCTGTCTTCGATGCCCACTTCCTAACCACAATCCTCTATAAGGTGCTGTCATTCAAATACAAAAAATTACAAAATAGTACAAATCTAAAAGGAATAAAATTCAAAAAAACACATCAAGAAAAAAAATCATTACATAACAAGAGGGCGTATGGGGAACCAATAGCTGCTGCTTCTATTTGTAATATCTGGGATACTATGTTCAATGTCTAAATCCTCATTGTATGTGTAAGCAAATATAACACAATACCGTCACCAGAAAACACTACTGCAAAAATGGACTTGTAAAAAAGCGAATATGGTTGAATAAAGGGATGTGACGTGAGCCAATGATTGGGGAGGACGAGTGAAGGCCAACTTTACCTTCCAATTCAAACAGGCAAGTCTGGTTTGGGTTCCATGCCTTGCTTTGAAATAGTGCACATCATTTATAGATTAGTGTTAACGGACTCGTAGTGCAACCCTTATTGGAGATATGTTTTGGCATGGTCTCGCTAGTTAGTTTGTAGTTATAAGGGTAAACAAAAAAAACAAAACAAAAAAACATTGGTCAATTTTGGATTCGGGTGCGATCACAGTAGCATGGACTGCAGCTTTGAACATTTATTATTGTAGAAAACCTGATTCATTGGATAGTCTTTTGCTTTTTTGGCCGCATTTCCATCGCGTTCCTCCTGCGTCGCTGCTGTGTTGTGCTGGTTTGCTGGTTTTTCGGGATAGATGCCCACTAGCGCCGCTGCTGCTGCTGCATTGTCCCCACGCCCATCTCGATCCTGGCATCCCCTTGTCCGTCCATTCATCTTTACACTGTGAAAAGGGGTCCTCCCTCACATTGGGCAACGGAGTCCAGAGTTCCTCTAAGAATTTCCTGGATTGATTGGTGAGATCTAGGTTTGGGTGAGACATACTGTAAGGACCCGCTGGAGGTTGGGAAGGTCAGGTGGAGGGCAGTACATCGTTCTGCGAATACCGTTTCTCTATTTCCGATTGAAAACATAGAATTCTAGTTGCTGGTTGGGACACAGGTCTTGTCAGAGGAACCAAGACTGGAAGACAGAAGACATAGGGTAAATTAGAAAACAGCAGCAACAACAGTTGGCACCAATAGAAGAGTAAAAATCATTGATGACAACAATAACTGGCCAAGTTATTGCAATATTATATGTATATTTATGAAGTGGAGAACGGGATTCATAGTAAGAAATCTCATCCATAGGATTTTTATTATTTTTTGTATTTATTGGCTGAAGACAAATATATATTAAATCATTACTAAATAAGTGAGGAGTTAAATCTGTACTAATGAGTAATCCGACATCAATATATTCAGCACAGAAGATGCCATGTTGTGTGCCGCTTCCTCACAGCTCACTCACAGTTGACTCAGGGCCACTTTGCTCCTTAACTACAGTGAGTCTGGCCCAGCTCCTGCCCTCGCCCTGTCCTCCTCAGCTCTCCAGGACATGTGGACTTTGGCCTGGCTCTAAGTGACTCCTAAAGGCTGAATGGTGGCAGGGGGAATCCGTCTGGTGCTCCCGGTCTGTGCGCAGGGTTTCTGTGGCTCAGCGTGATCTGGGAGCACAAGTGGGTCACAGTCGCCGGTGCTGGCTGCCCCTCTTGGCCTGGAGGATATGTGAGCCCAACGCGCCAACATTCTACAAGTCGAGCCTTGGAAACTCCTGCGAGGCTCGGGGAGGGCAGCCTTTTGTTTTGGTTTGTGACCGGAGCAGGTCACATGAATGCCCCCCCTCTGCCTGCTGCCTTTCTCAGTTATCCCTCTCCCTCAGGCACTGTCCCAGCCGGCCCGGGCCATTGTAATGTGCCCCGTCTAACTTTCTCTGCTCCTTCTGCTCTTACTTACACAGTCCATCTATCTACAAACACACTCTGACGCTGGCCTTGGCAGCACACCCTGACCACCCTGACCCAGGCTGCTCCCCCCCTTCGAGTGAGCCTTTCTCAAATTCAACATCAACTGGCTATGACATCATGTCTGGTTACCATGGGCAACCAGACAGGCTAGACGTGACTTCTATAGGGCCCAAACGCTGTCTCTTCCCCTTTTCCTCTGCCCCACTGCATTTGGCGTCTGCGCTCCTCTGCAGTGCCAGGTTTCGACCAGGAGAGGGCATCCCAACCCCACTGCCAGCTCCTTTTCTGCTGTGATCTATAATTAATCCGTCAGTGTCATTTTGAAAGGCACATGAAAACTATTAGCTGTGTTTGTTTTAAAATTAAAGTCTGATTTGAGACTCCAAGTTTGAGGAGAAAAAGCAATCACTGAATCGCAACAACACGCACACACATGTCTATCTAAAAGGAAATGGATTCATGAATTAAAAGTACAAATAATATAATTTCAATCCTTTCACCAGTGAGGCCATTTAAACATTTCATGTCTATAATGTCTTCTATTGTTTGTTGAGTTGGGTTTGTTTGATCGAACTTCACCAGAAATATAACCATAAAACATACATAACCACTGAGCCACAAGGATGTAGATTAATGTTAATGTGCAAAACTAATTATGCAAAATTATAGAAATATCTTTGCAAGTTTTTATTTTTTAAAATCTTAATTTTTTTAGTCATTGGGACTTTGTTTGATTTCACAACAGGTCAGTTACTATGTTATAATGACAACATGGTGAATAGATTTCTTTCTTACTTAATAAAACGTATGTTAATACCCAAGTGAAACATTAAGATGCAAAAACAGGATAAAAAGTAGAAGCCACATGTGGAAAATCCCTCCAAGAAAATAGTGTAATGATCAGAGCGGGGAGTGCGAGAGAGAACATAGGGTCGAGGAGCAGGGGAGGGACCCGCGCCTTCAGATGGTTTCCATGTGTGGACGAGCTGAGCTGGCTCCAGGCGGGTGTGGTTGGACACTAATGAGAAAAGTACTGCTGGTAATGGAGGAGGCATATGAACCCACTACACAGAGCCAGCGCACAAGGTGAAAGTGGGAGAAAGTGAAAATGCAGAAAAAAATAATGAGATGAAAGGAGGAGTGGGCCAAACCCAAAAGAGAAAAGCACAGAAAGTAAAGACGGAGAATGAGTAGTAGTGGCAAAAATAGGAAAGCAGCAAGGCCAGGCCTGTAGCCTCAGGGTCCTCTCCATATGCGCCAAATAAACAGCCCCGCACATTAAGCGTACAGTAAAATACAGCTGTACAAAAGCACAGATTGAGGGAGCGCTGTGGGACGCGGAGAGACGAGAGGAGCTCAACAGCAGGTTTGAGGGGAGTCCAGGCCAGGGGAACTGCGTTGGCCCAAATCCACACAGTTAATCCATTTCCTGAATTTCCAACCAGTAATCACAAACCAGACAGACAAGTTTTCATCCTCATTCCCACTCTCTGTTGTTACAGAACATGCATTTACCTGCGTCTGCTGCGGGATGTTCAGAAAGTTGTTGTCCCGTGATCCGATGCCGACAAACCTGTTGGGAGCTGTGGCGCCTGGCGTGGAGTATGCTGGAGAACAAAACAGAAAATAATACATAAATCAGAAGAGTACTAACAGCTAGGAACTGGGAAATGGAAATGTAGTTGCTCGTTATTAAAAAAGTTATTAAAGTATCTTTAATAAAGTGGTCAAACAGTTACAAGACATCTCAACTTGATCTGAAGTTAGCCCTCGAATCATTTAATCTCAGGTTACAAATGGTATATGCTCTTGCAAAAATATTCAAAGACATGAAAATTTAAATTCGAGACAATTCTGTGCAACTTTGAAAGAGGCTTAAAAAAGATTCAGGTAATTCTCCCAAAAATGTCAGGTCAACCAAAAATCTTTAGAAGGGACGCATTGGAGGGGATTATCAGCATTTCTTTTCATGGAGGAAGTCCTTTACTGTCTTTCAAGGAACTATTCTTGAAATATCAACTTTCAACTTTTAAAAGAAAAATTCAATTATTAAAATAATTAGTAGAGTTAAAAGATACTGAGATGGTCCTTCATCATAAAGTAAGCCTACTACTGAGTCTCCAGAAAGTACCACTCATTATAATTTGGGTCATAAGAATCTCCAAACATATGATTGCCAAAATCTAGAGAGCAAACTTAGATGTCCCTGATTGAGGGTTGAGTAAATAAAATCAGCTGCAAGTTATTGAGCGCATCAGATTCCCAACATGAGATATCAGTCGGGACGCTCTAATACCCAGTGGCGTCAAATGTTTTTGACAAATTTAGGGCAGTTTGAGATACTCCGAGGACTCCACAAGTTAAGACTCACTAAGGACCAGGCAGGAAGTGTGTTGACTTGTGTACATTTGTTTGTGGGTTTGAAAGAGAGACGGCAAAGAGGGACAGAAAAGATTGGGAACATATAAATTAATGACATGGACATAAACAGGATACATCCATGTGTTTCTAAGACCTACAGTAACATACAGAAGACACAGAAGACTTTGAAACGCTGGGGTAAAACAACACTAAATTTAAAGGGAAGCCTAAGACAAAAATGCTCCATCCAGTGCCCCTCCTAACAAGTGGATGACCTGCTCCCAGAACCTACACACAGCTATTGAATAACTAGGTATATAGCTGCCAAGTGTTGACAAATAATTTAATTGAGTGTTTTGGAGTCCATGTAATTCGTCTGCCCTAAATTTGTTCCAACACACTATTCTAATAGCCTTTTGTGGAATTGAATACTTTGACTAGTTTCCTCAAGAGTCCACCAGGGAACAAAAGGAGCATTTCAAAGCAGAAGAGTAAGGATAGTGCTGGAACTTCCACAAAAAGAAGGTTCAAAAGGAGAATCAAAATAAAGAAAAACGGCCCCAGTATGAAACCCTGAGGAACACCAGATAAGTCCAATACAAAAAAAGGTACCACCAAATCTAAGGTGTCGGGTAAACCCTGATGGCATACAATTGGATTCACAACAACGGCAAGGGGTTTAAGATAAAAAGGACGGAACGTTTTTTGTTGTTGCGTTTGTGTGTTTTGAAGTTGGTTAAAAAGAATGGTCTTGGCTGTAGGCCTGTCACGATAAAAAAGGAGGACAGCAATAAAGAATACTATTGAAGGCCACTGATACAAGGATTCTAAAGTAAAATCTTAATTTGGACCCTACCATAAATAATACAGAAGCATCAAGACGGACAATCAGTTCAAAGAAAGTTAATCTAAAAACCCTCTGTCTTAACTTCATAAACGGCCTGACTCCAATAAATATTTTATTAGGAGCTGTAAAGAGCCATATCATGTTATTCTCTGAGTTTATTGAACGAAAAGAGGATATAGTAATTATTGTGACAGGCCTACTCGGCGGGGTCACTTACACGGAGATGCGGGCGAGGAGAGTCCGCCGTCAGGGGGCGTGCTGTTGGGTTTAGAATCGGGCATGGGGAGGGGCACTGGGCGGGCCACGGGGGGAGGTGGAGGCAGCAAGAAGGAGCCTGGCATTTTGCTCTGGCCACTCCCGTTTGGCTGCAGACAACACAAACAGGGTCAGCGGGGGGCGACATGCGACAACCCGGAAACACGGAATGAAAAGGAGGACGCAGCTCGGTCCCAAAAAATATCCATGGCGGTGGATAAGGTGGAGAGGAGGGGTAGGTGGGAAACAGGGACGAAAAAAATATGAAGTATGTGGACGGCATTCTTTATGGAAAAAAATCATAATCACCACAGGGTTTGATTGAAAGATCTGGGTGGCTGGAGCGTTGAGAGGTGGTCCACTGTGGGTTGAGCAAAACCACTAGTTGAGGGCATCCAGAAAATGGCAAGAAATCAAAACCATGGGCGGATATACTCTTCTGCACAATCACAACACCACTGATACTAGCACCAGACAACCAAATTTCAACTAAAATCAACTAGTGGATGAAACACAGCACAATGACGCCACAGACAATTATGTTTGACTGAAGAGCTGGGTCACTCTGATGGTGGTACTTTCTGAGGGGTTGGGTGGAGCAAAGGAACAAAAAAGGGAAGACACATTCGGGCAGAAACAGCAAACGGCAAAATGACAAGACAAAACAGAGAACCATAGCAGCGCTCAAATGATCTGTCCTCGAGTGTGTTCATGTTCAAGACTTTCAATGCTACACTCAATAGATGTTTTGTGAGTTTTTGTCATTATGGCACAAAAAACAACTACATTACACTTTGTACTGTTAAGTACAACTAGATGTTAAGAGACATCGAGTTGAAAAATTGCACTAACACTTGTTTGCCCTGTACTGACATGTGTTTGGCCAAAATACAGATCATTGTCCTTAGTGGAGAAGATTTGATTTAATTCAAAGCCATTTTACAGTACATGTAACTTTAGGTTCTGTAATAGCTAAGAATAGATATCTAAATAAAAAAAAGAAACATATTTGTATATTATATCTTAACTAATACTGCATGTTTGCATGTTTTGTCAGTAATATTGCAGACTTACCTGTCCCCCGGCCGGCCCTGAGCCGTCAGCACAGACAAACTGCACAAATTCCTTCAGGGGGTCCTGTCCTGGGTGGTGGTGGTAGCGGATGGTCGGGTGGGTGAAATATGGGCTAGACTGCTGGATGATGGAGGGAGAGGGAAAGTGCAGAGCGGAGGCTGAAGCACGGGGACTCCCTGCAACAAAACATGTTTGTGTTAGAGCTAAGTAACATTAATAAGATAGAGAGAGCTGTGGGTGGACAAAACGCACTGCACATTGGCAATTTTACAGATGAAATATGAATCATATTTTATAAATACAGTGATGGAAACGTAAGTCATACCTAGCAAATGTACCGAAACAGCTTGAGATCCAAAAGTTTCAGAAAATGCTGAATATCCAATAGATAACAGCACTATGTTTCCACATCAAATCCAGGTGCAGTTTAAACACAAAGGGATCATTGAGTGTCTAAAATGAGCTGGTCTTAATACTGCCTGCGCGCTGTCTGAGGGGGTGATTTTCTGGCTTGGACACAAATTGGCATCAGGAAGATTTCAGAAGCGTTTTACACATTTTTGTTTTTGACAGAACAGTGCTTGTGACAGCATCCATGTTCATTTAGAAAATTCTTATACGAAATATTACGTTCTTTTTATGGGCAGCGATTATTAGGCCAAAAAATGCGTATCAGATTAAGCCAAAAGTCTTGTTTTGACCTATTGCCATTGACCAGGTGCTAAAACTAATTAATAAATAATTAAATGTTTACATTGATGAGTGACAGCATTATCCCAGATGAACTCTCATGACGCTGTGTTTCAGGCGGTCTGGGCCTCTTGAGGTGGTCCATGAGCAGAATGGATTATACGCAACCAACAATTTAATTCAATGCCACATTTACATAATGTAGCAAAATAAGTATTAACAAGTCTCTTAGTCTTTGTCTTGTTTGGTACAGTATATACTCTAGTTAGTAATGTGTAAATGTTATTGAATGGCATTATTTTGCAAGTTTATTTTATGTCAATTATTGCAATAATGTATTGTACTTAGAGTATTGTCAAGTGAGTCAGCTGCAGAATTAATTGAGAGTTGTGTATGTAACGTTTCTGGGTTTACAGTACTACAATACTCCTTATGTTAGCACAGCTTTGTGTTTACCACCATGTACGATAGCTGGATATATTCTCCAGCAGCATTTTCAATTCTGTTTAACAGTGCACACATGCACTTTTCTGGCTACACAAAACAGAAGCATGTATAGCAGACCCAATAGAGTAGATCTTTTTGTGAGCTGGAACATTTGGGCAAGCCCTGCCATCACACACAAAGGCGTCTCTGTCCAACCTATATCCATTACTAAATCTCCTTGATTTGTATTAACGGCCTGTTCTCCTCTTAGTGGTGCCAATCTGACACCCACTGCACCATCCATCCCGTCCAGGCCCCCAGCTGCCTATACTGATGCTGCCAAGCCTTTTTAGAGCTTGTCTCGCTCAGATTGTATGTGTGAGTGCACTTCATGGGAATACCCCCCAGACAGGGCCCTCTGCCTTTGAGCCCACAGCATCTTTCTCCCATGCCAGGCTGCCGCTCTCCACCGCAGCTCCTATAGCTCCTATAATCCCATTACAGACTGGGTGCAGGCCAAACTCTCTGAGGGGATGGGGGTGGGGGGTAGATGGAGTGGGTGCTAGTGATGAGGGTGTCTGGGATCAGAGGGAATCCCCAACACCTACTCTGCTCTCTGTGGTGGTCCTTCAACTGCCACAGCAGCAGACCAGGTATTAGTTTAATCTTTGAATCATGTAGTGGACTATGATTTAAGAACAGTTTATAATTGGTGCGTAGATACAAATATAATAAATCACAATCACAGAAGTTTCATGCTTTTCTTCTCCAGTTGACAGCAAAAGCAGATGATCTATTTCAGTATAAAAAGCAAATAGGATTATTATAATAGGGAAAAATAAGTAAAATGTTTGATTTGTACCCTCTAAATCACACTTGGGCATTTGCGGCCCCAGGGGCCGGATCAGGCCCTCGGCCTGTTTTAATCTGGCCCTCCTCCCCCCAGGGATCATATGTGTTTTACTCTTAGTTTCTTTTATTTTGAACTGTCTTGGTGCTGTAACATGTGTCTGCACTCGTGTCCTTAATAAAGATTAGATGAAATTAATGAAATAATAGATTCAGTAGCCTGTATTTTACAGAAAAGTGCTTATAATGATAATAATTTTTTACACCAATGATCGCGGGCCGGCCCTCCGCCATTCGCCTGGATTCCAATATGGCCCTCGGAGGAAAAGTAACTGTCCACCCCTGCTCTAAATCAATGCTAAAAACAGAAATTGTTTATGAGAGACTGAACCATTACCTTTTCTTGTTTCTCGTATCAAAAGTTGCTATGCAAACATCTACAGGTGGATTAAGAAACTTGCAACTTTGGGTCGTACATCCAGATGACTAATTCACTCCCTTTCAACAAGATGTAATTCCACTTGAGTCAGTTCCATACAGAATTACAACATCGCTGATGATGTGGTGGGTCTTTCTCGTGTTGCTGAGTGCTTCAACAGCATATTGTATAAAATAAACAAAAAAATCCAGGCGTACATCACTGCTGCTGCCCACAAGCAGGACATGATATGGTGATCATGCACTGGTGTGTGGGGACCAGCTCCACTGTAGCTACATCTCCAAAGCCTCATGGTCTGTCAACAAGTGCAGAGGAGGAGGAGGTCTAATGTCACAGTGGTCAACCTCATTTCTTCACATCTGCTCGCTGCCTTAAAGATGCTTTGATGTCGCCGCACTGCTGAAGCAAAGCACATGGGTAATTATGTCCTTTGAGCTCCGACGGCCCATGCTGCAGACCTAACATCAGATCAGATACCGTCCTGGATTAAAAAAACAACATTGTGGAGATTTATTGTTGAAAGTATATAGCTTAATATGAGATTTGATATTTGTTATCATAAGATCCTGCTGTCTGCTGCAGGACCGGCAGCTTTCCTGACATTCACAGCAGACTTGCTGCAGACACAGAAACTTGTTGATGTGCATTAAGATCCGTGCCAAGCCAAACTAAGGTCAGCGTACTACAAGTGAATTAAAATCTGTCTGGGGCCAAGTTTTACCTCTGTTTTTTGCTGAAGCTTTGCTGCAAACATATGAATGGCTCAGTTTGTAAATGTGTAAATGTACGTACTACAAATATGCATATGGCTGATCATACAACTTCATTCATTTCCAAACAAAGGCAATAACCAATGGGTTCTGCATTTCTTAGATAAGGTGACTAATTTAAACTGGCTTTCGTCCATGTTTAGCCTGATGGGGAAATTGCACACCTGTACAAAAACTGAGGTGTCCTTGATACAGTAAAGAAAACATCTCCTGCATTAGTCCAATTTCCTGGCTCTCTTTACAATTCTTGAGCTACTTCATAGTCATATATTAAAAACAATGGTAAAAGTTGCACTGCCCTTTGTTAAGTTATACTATTATTATGTTATTTCAGAACCATTTTTACACACAGATCACAGGGGAACCACCCATCCACCAAGAGACACCCAAAAAAAGACACACCACCCTACAGCTCCATCACCGGCCCGGGCGTCTACACAGCACCACACCAGCATCCCATGTCCTGCCTCCGTACCATTGGAGGGGCTGAGGGTTGTGGGTACAGGGGGATGGTGAGGGGTTTTGGGGGTGGGGAGCTGGGGAGCTGGGGTCTGCTCTCACCTGGTCTCACTCCCGCCAACATTGGCAGTGGGTGGTGGGTGAACGCCATGCGGGGGGACCTCGTCTGGGAGGACAGGGCGCTGAAATCGAATTTCCCCGGCTTCTTAAGAGAACCAGGCGACGAGAGTCCTGGTAAAAAGGGGATCAACAAAATGGCAGAACAGAGACCAGGGTTTAATTCAACATGGATCTGTTGCTTACTGCAACTCTATCAAGAAATGATCATCTTAAAGCTTTATAGTTTTGATTACAATGCTCAAATGGTTATGACGGAAATCAATGGATAGATTTATTCATTCATTGATTTGTTGACTGGCTTTACACTGAGATGGGTTTACTGATAAACAGTACACAACTGTTTGTTTGTGTACAGTCAGCAGGCTGCACCATAGGTTGAGGGCAGGAGCAAGTGGAGGCTGGGACTGGGAGAGGCCATGTTTGAAGCAGCAGAAGGTCAGAGTAAGGGGGCAGAGGCGTGGGGTGGGGCAGGTCGAGAGGCTGCGGGCACAGTGGCAGGAGCGAGAGCTGGAAATGCACTGGAGTTTCACCTATCACTCTCTGGGCACAGCACCCAGTCTGAATGATATTCTACTCAAATATTACAAAGCTGACTTAGTAGTAGCTAGAATACTGTTTCCAATTTAAAAAGGAAAATAATAATAATAATTATAATAAAAAACAACAACAACAGAAGTACACATTGGACCATTCTTATAAAGAATACATAAAATGTGTACTGGCAGTACCGTGAGGTGAAATTACAGCTTTTTAGTTGTATATACGATTCAAACTATAACAGGAAACCAGAATTATGTTTGTGTTCTGCCCAATTACTAGTGCTATTGGACACTTTCCATCTCTAACACATTGTTAGTACCGTACTTTGCTCGTCTACAAGGATTGAACAGAACATACAATTCCCACCATAGGCTCATTGACTAGTTAAACTGGGCCAATACATCACTATTTGCTATTAATGAGCAATCATGCTTTGCTTTTGAGGACACCATGTAGTGTACAAAGCACACCAAGCAGCACACTCACTACATTTGTCAAGACACCTCTTCAGAATGAATGGGACATTGGCTGGCCTTCACTGGCGGCAGACTGTGTTTTCCAACCAGTCGTCATGAATAACCACGTATAACTGCTGCAGACCAGGCCAAAGCACACATCAATAGATCCTCTGATGTAGTGCCCTTCTGCATATCTGTCTGTCAGGTATTTTATGTTAATGCCATAACCGTATTTCATAAAAGAGTGCTTCTACTCACAACAGTCACACACATTCACACAAGCTGGCAGGCCCTGGGCACACTGCCAGGTTGAGCCAGAGCAGGAGTGCGCCAGAAAGACGGAAGAAGTTAAGCAGCAGAGGAGTGGAGATGACATAGCCGCGCCACATAGACAAACAAATTAAAGTGTCCCCCTTGTCTATAAATGTCGAGTTAGGCTAAAGAGCGGCATGAAATATCGCTGGTCTGGTCAAATTGGACAGGGTAAGTACAGGCCAGCTCCACCAGGCAACCAGAAACACAGCCCAATGTGTGAGAGCCACTGATGAACAGCCTTGTGGTGAGTGCTGGGGAAGCTTATTTTGCTGTACGGAATTCCAACTGCACTGTTTAGATGTTCTGGGTTTGCCAAACAGTATCTGACCTCTGCAGGGAACCACAATGCTGAAAGCTGAATATACACTGAAATGATTGCTTCAATAAAACAGAAAAATAATGAAAGTACAGAACATAGATGACATTATGTTGTTTTGTTTGCATCGGAATTATAAAATCCTGTGAGAAACAACCTCGGAGAGTAAAAAGCTCATAAAACGCTAAACGGCTCAATATTCGCACATATAAAACAAACGAGTAAAGATGTGGGTAATTTCAACACGGCACTGAGATGTCGAAATAGATTTTACGAGCAACGCATATAAAATGTTATAGAGGCGATTTCTGAAAAGCCCCCTTTAAAAGCTACACTGGGAAATCTTTTAGCACTATTTGTCCACAGCGCTCACTGGAAAGCATGGGCGCAGCTGTGCTTGTGTGGGCACTGACAAGTTTAGAATAAGGTGGGCGTCTGCACTTATGTTAAGCACCGCGCTACATAACTACATGGAGGTGGGAGGAACGCTCAAACAACAGGAATATGTTATACTGGTGTGACCTTCGTACAAGTAAAGGCAGCGAAATGCTTCTAAAGTTCAAACAGTGCAAGGGTCATACTAAGGTCAAGCCAACATGTTTATTTATAATGGCTACTTTTTGTTTGCCCAACTGAGGAACATATTCTTTTTTTTGTAGAATGTTACCATTAGAGGTATACAGGAGGAATTATTGTCACTTTATTGTGGAATAGGGGATATGGGACAAAAAGTATACCCTATGTTATTTTACATTACAGATACTACCTAAATACAGGAGTGTTTTGTTTTATTTATTTATTGCAGCTCATTACAAGCAAAAACTTAATTGACTCATTGTTGACAATATTTTGTTGTATATTTTAATTTAAATGGTCTTTTATTACTGAGAAGCACATTGTGAATATATGTGTTTGAAAAGTGCTATATAAATAAAGTTGACTTACTTAAAATATCGGTTTGAATAAAGGGTTTAATTAATTGATGAGTTTGTTTTATTTCTATACAGTAAAAAAGATTAAATATAATATAATCTGGCCTGACTCAGTTAAATCAAGTTCCTGTTCTACAGAAAAGAGCAGAGAGACAACATGAACAGGAACACAAACACTAACACTCAAACGTTTACAGTCAGTGACTATAAGTGTAGCCTTCAGCCGAAGAGTTTGTACGTCTTTTAAAATGAATAGAGCTGCTTGATCTCAAACAGAAGAGGACATCATTCTAGAGCCTGGTGCAGTGAGTAAGAAGGACCTCTGTCCAAAGCACAGGGAGCAGCTACTGTGAGCACAATCTATTATTCACAGATGGAATTACTGGGATTATCTGCTTCAGTTTATGAGTCAGTGTATAAAGTGTTCTCCAAATATATTGTCTATAACAATATTTTTTCTTTAGAAATATATTTTTTGGCTGACTGGCTGACTAAAAATCTATCTAGCACTGTAATTCGAATAGTAACTGTATAGTAATAACGTAGCATTCAAAGAACAATAGTGAAACTATCCAAATTATATATTCTTGTCACTGCGTTGTGGCAACAGGTCAATCTAATCAGGAATTTTGCTAACAGTTGTTTGTGCTAATGAAGAGTCAAGGGAAAATGTATAATTTCAACAAGCATTTCAAGTCCCAGAACACACTTACAATGTGAACGTCAACATGTTGTGTGCTTAATACATTTTGGCAATAAAAAGTGTTTTCTCCTCTGTGGCACATATAGGGATGACTGCCTGCCACATGACAAGTTTAATTATAACAAACCCATTATGCATAAACAGACTTAAATTATACATATTGTTTTTTAGTCTCCCTGATACTCCCTAATTAGCCACTATCTGACTCAAATATCTGGTACTATGTGACTTTGCTGTGAGAAACGGCAAACGAGGCCCAGATGTCCAATGAAAGCTTTGTCTGATAAAGCTAACAGAAGTTACTCTGATCTCTGTGTTAATCTGTGTGTGTGTGTGCGTGAGTGTGTGTGTGTATGTGTGCGTATGTGTGTACGTGAGTTAGAGTGCACAACCACACAAATGGCGTTGTTTGTTCGGCATTATTTCGGTGTCCTGGCAAACGGCTATAGCAGACTGGCGGCCAATTGCTCCCATGACCCTCCAGTGTTGCCACGCTAACAAGCTGGCCACCGCACAAACCTTAGCATTAACACCACACTGGAGTCCACATGCACCATGCTTTAAAAGTGCAATAGTAAAAGCTAGCACATTTGTCAATAAATAAGCTACATTAGACACATTGGGACCTGTCCAAACCAACATCTCGTCCATACAATGGTTTTGGCAGTGAAATTGTATTATTTTGAATACAGCTGCAAGTGAGGGTGACTTAATCTTAACTGTAGTCGTTTATTTTACCAGACCAATACGGCAGCAATAAAGCTTAAGTGTGTCTGTTGGAAGGTCTCAACTCAACTCAAATAAGAATATATATATTTTTTAAATATAGAGCTTGAATAGTGCAGAGAACTACCTAATCTGAGCTCTGGGACTGACCAACAAGTCTAAACCCTTAACAGAGTTTGACAGTGATCTCACAATTAGATGTAAAGTAAATATAGTGCAGCCAAACTTGGGACTATGAAACAATTTCTTATGATGTTTGTATGCAGTCCATTCAACAGAATACATTATAATCGTTCATTTAAGGCTGTGACGCTCAGCACTATTAGCTAATACTCTGTGTCAGTCCAACACCTCAGCTCTCGGCTGAAATGTTACTAAGCGGATTTCCCAAGTCAGAGGTCGGAGTGAAAAAAACCCGACAGAGTTAATGATGAATTACATGATCACCTGCTATGCCTGGGAGCTTTTGCTTCTCAGGTAAGAGATTCACCTCCAGAGCCGACAGAGGCACCCCTCCCACCCCTCCCACCCCTCCTCCTCCTCAGCCTCTCTCCCAGACTCCACTGCAGCGCCATGAGAACAGATGTCCGCTGTAACCCAGTAGCTCCCTTCGCTGTGAACACATGGAGGCGCCATCTGGACCGGAACGCTGCTCCTCTCCAGATTGGGAGTGTGTGCGTATGTGAATGTAAATCAGAGAAAGCAGTGTATACATGTGCTTAAATCTAGTTGTATTTTTTTTTCTGAGGCAGACGGTGCTTTGTGCGTTCATGACACACCTGAGTGCCTGCAGTCATGTTTGTTTGTGATGTGTGTGTTTTTGGGAGACGGTTTAGGCAGGTGGGACACCACTCGACATCTCTCTCTAAACAAAACTGCGCGACAACCCCCTGTTCACAACAGCCCCCACCATTTTGGTGTCTTTCATCACTGGCATTCCCTCTCAGGGCTTGACGACAAAATTACTACAACGCAGCAGCGCACTTATGGAACACAAATTCACACTGGCATCACAAACTCTTGTTTGTATTCATATGGTGGCTTGAGACAATGAGGTTTTTTGAAACAGTAATTGTAATATGGTTTGATTCACCCAGGGCGGCTGGGTTGTAAGATAACAAAAGTCTTGATTGTGAGCATCATACAAATGCAGCTGCACTCGGAGAATGCAACATTGGCTAAAGATGCTGGTTGTCCAGTGTGTTTCAAGGAAAGGACGTAGTCACTTATCATGCATCAGCTTTGTGTTAAACATAAGATGAAGCGAATACTTTTCATCACTTCATTTTTAGCACATCAGCAGAAAAGTCAACATTGGTAATGTGAAAAAATTTGAACCTTTGTTCAGGTCGTGGAGATCATGCATGACCCCGGCTAGAACCTATTGCTCCTTTCTGAGAAAATGGTTTACAGTTTTTGAATGTGTATAGAACCAATGTCACAAGTGCATTATGTCTAGTAATGTGCGTTTGTTTTGACAGCACTCAAGAATCTCACTACTGTTTTGGATGTAAATGTTATATTTACAGTATTTACTGGAGATGTACTGCTTATGCCAGTGGTTCAAATTGGCCACTGTGAATGAATTATGCCATTGCACACTTACAACTGCAATTACAGTCATTCAAACTGCATACAGCAAAAACATGTCACCCATATTTACATATTTGATGATTGTTATGGCGCTAAAGGGCAACCAAGCGGCTTTGGCAAACCCCACAGTAAACAACAGCAAACATCTGGAAGAAAAACACAACCCCACCCAGCGGCAGCACAGTCAGAAAACGAGACATCAGGGCGGGATGGACCAGAGACAGGAGGAATACCCCAAGGACAATAAAGACAGAGAGAGAGAGGAGCTGGCAAGCCAAAGGGGAGCAGAAAAAGCACACATGAATGGAACACAATATAATGTTTAATGTTCTAACCATGGTAAGGAAACTGCACTCCATCGCTCTCATGCTTAATCTTCCTCTCCTGCACACTGGCCAAATGGTGCTGCACTGGAAGGCCAAACAGGGGAGAAAGGAGAGTTAACAATGAAGGCGAAAAAGAAAGAGAAAGATGGTGGAAAGAATGAGAGAAAAAGACATAGAGGGTTGGTTATAAACAGGCGACATGGGACTTTCATGTTATAGAGTGCAGCAAGTGTCTATAAAAGTTACATAATTACTGGCTGCGCCTACAGTAAGCACATGAGAGGGAGAGAAGACTCTAAGCGATTTAGGACAAGCCTGAGAGTCTAATACTACACCCAAGAGAGGCGCTCTATGAGTTTGAGAGGATTTATTTTACAAGAGGGCTGTCATGATGACTTAAGGTCAAAAAGGTGGAAGATGAAGTTAAGTGGCGATTGGGCAGCTGAAAAGTTCTGTTAAAATGACAATTTTTAAAGGTGCACTATGTAACTTTTCAGGTAGAGCTTGTCTCCATGGAGATGTTTTTACTTTGCTTGGAATGTTCCTCAGTCTGGCATTAAATATATCTATATCTTTTGCATGTGCTACTAAATTGCTCAAAAATGCACTGAAAAACCGGGTGGCATTACCTGCTTGTTTCCAAGGAGATAGATGAGTTTAATCCCATATTGTGGATCTCCATGGAGACCAGCAGGTGATAGACCCACCACCAGAAAAGTTACATAAAGCGCAAGGTACAGTACTGCCTAACTAAACATTGTTCAATTTTTCTAAATTATATATAGTATTTTTTATGTTTTTCATGGCAACTAATGACACTCTTGCCCACTTAATTGATAGTCCAGATTTGTGTACTATATTTTAATAATCTAAATGAGTACAAAGGTCATTCTTGCCCTTATTTAATGCAATCACATCTATAAAAGATTCAAACTAATTACATATTGCAACTAAATCTGACCTGCAATAGCAAGTTTGTTTCTGTTGCCCCTTTGTAGAACATAACATTTCAATATAATAATTTGGATGGACCATCAAAACAACCCTAGGTCTTAAATTACACTGTATTAGGACGTGGCTTTGAACAGTGTCTGGCAACAGTCTCTCACCAGAACACACACAGTATAACGTCATCAATCTGAATATTACATTTATACACATAAACACTGGAGCGATTGTGGTCAGATTTTTTTTTGCCCTGAAGACAAATACTTTCTGACTGAGTGTGCTGGTATTTTGGACTTTTAGATTTTGAGGATTTTAGACATCCATCAATGGGTTCTTTACTTCCACCCTGTTAAAAAGGTGAACTTTTAAATGTTAAAATTAAAATGTAACTTCTCTTTCTCTATTCAAATTCTGTGGATAGTGTAGATAAACACAAGTAAAACAACTATGAAACAGACAAATTAGCAAGATAAAGGACTATTGTACTAGTGTGGGGAAAAATTATAGTGTTTTTTACAAGAGGTAGACAGTATAGGGTGGGGTAAAAGAATGTTCTACACAGCACAGAGAGATGATTCTGTGTGTATATGAAATACTATGATGGGGCGGACTGAGGTTTCAACAACACCTTTATACAGTTTACAGTTGCCCTCATTAACACAACAGTGGAAATGTAAAGAACATTTGTAATAATTACTTTTATTCATTATTAACAGACTTGTGTTTGAAGAAAGTTATTTAGAATTATGAATTAGATTAGCTTATATTTTGGTGATGATCATAACTGCCAGCCAAAAATAAATATATCATAAGGCAATTAGATTAGGAACTGCCGAAGTTTTTTTTTGTCTAAGCCTCAGTCCGCCTCCAGAGTTTGGTCTGTGGAACAAACCTGCATCCACATCGTTGGGCCAGCCGCTGGACTGAGAGCTGCTGCCTGCTGCAGGGGACCGGCCCGAGTAGAACACATCATCCACGGGACTCTCCATCTCACTGTCGTCAATGGACTTGCGCTTGTTGGAGCTGAGATCGCACGGACAGAATTAGTTTGAGGTCACATATTACACTTGGTGGTGTACAAGTTGTTGAAAGCAGACACTTCCTAGAAATGTAAAGGTTTTATTTTCAATAATAAATATTTTAACACATTTCTGTTGAATTGACAGTAATCGTCTGATTACTGAAACAGTTTTGTTATTATCACACCTACTAAATATAAAAATAAATGCCACGTCTATGTCTCTCCTTCAAACTCTTCATTCTCTAGTTCTCTAGATTTATTCTTATTTTGCCAGCATAAAGAAATAATCTTATGATACGTGTAAAAGTGTCACTGTTCTTTTCTCTCTTGAATCAGGCCAGTGTTTGTTGAAATTAAGAGTTAGCAACTATAAAATGTCAAGGTCTCCCGTCCATGTTTGGCTTTCATATAATGTTTTAGCCGCAGGGGTCCAGACAATACTAGAGGCAGCGAGACAACAGAGGGGCAGAACGTACTCAACATGCAGCATGTGCACTGGCTCAGCGCGTGTGGCATTGCTTGGACCACTTTGTTATGTGTTAGCAGATTCTTCAGGAGTCATACATCTGTGACCAATAAAATGTACAGCCGGGATATGAGATGTTGTGTGTGACAGAGGTTTTTGCACCCGCATCAGTACCAAGGGAGAGATTCAGTAATGAGTGTAACTACCTCCGTGGGAGACTTGCATAAAGCTCCATTTCAGTCCTGCAGCGTAAGATGAGCGGGCGGCAGAGAGCGGGGATAAAGAACAGACACAAAGACAGAGTAAAGGGTTGAATGAGAGGGTTAGTTGTGGAGGGAAACACAGCAGAGAAGGAGAAGAGCCAAAAAGCAGAAAAGGGCTTTATTCAAGAGGTTAGAAAAGTTAGTATAGATAAGGTACAGATACAACTTCCTTCTATAAAATGACCACTAGTAACAGAGTAGTTGTAGATTAACATCCAATTCCTACAGTTTAGAATGTTTCTACATTAATTTAGATAATGAATGGCAACTTAAGTAATTGCAGCAACAGTCTTACTGAAAAACGAGGTACTTATTGTATTGAAAAAATGGCAAACCATAGCAATGTTGTCTGCAACATTTGTATACATACCTCGTGGAGGGGGTGGAGGTGATGGACCGCCGTCCTAGGGTCACCTGGTTGATGTTGTAGTAGCCAGGGCTGTCCAGATCGGCTAAAGAGAAGTTGGGGCCGGTCGCCGTAGCAACTGGGGCTGAAGAATTCAAATCAGAAAAGATGAAAAAGTGTAAAATGGTAATAGCAGCAATATTTAACCAAGTATTTTAAATGAAAAAGATGAAGCTCGTTTGTGATTAATTGAAGTCATGACTCACTCTGTGACACACGGACGAGCTCGGCGACGTTCCATACTCCTGAAGTCACAAAGCAGTCCTGGAAACTCAAATTCAAATGGCCTGAGGAGAAAAGACATGAGAGATGCACGTGAGCATGTGAACAGGGTCAAATACACAAACCAAATGTGCAGAGACGGACATGACGATGTAGTCATCTCACACACATGCTAACGTTGGCTGAACCACATGTATGAGGAGACGTGCTGCACATGTATGGGAAGACATATTGAAAACACATGTGTCCAGGACACGTGTTTCCAATACGGCTTCAACACAGGGCGGCTTGAGGCATGCTCATTTTTTAATGACACTTCATTGAACACAACGGTAAATGCTCTGCACAGAATTCTCAAAGTGGCATGTTTGCATGCTTGTAATCCTCAACCAATCGTTTCAGACCTGAAATCATCAGTCCTGTGTGTAGCCAGCCAGCGCCCCCCAGCCACTGGGACAGGCTACAGTCATGGCTACAGTCACCCCTAATATGGAGATTAGTGATCTCACTTATTTCTCTTGGTTTTCATTATTAAAGAGAATGTTGGTCTTATACCAATGACAGAAATGTAACATGGTGGCTTAGTGGTTAGCACCACGGCTCATAGGTTCCAGGTGGGACTCTCGCATCTTTCTCTTTGCATGTTTCTCCTGTGTCTGTGTGGGTTTATCCCATCAACCCAAAAGAGGCACAATAGGTAAAATCCTCAAGTTGCAAAACAAAATTTAAAGCAAAGATGCCTGTAATTTGATATATTGTGACATAATATACAATACGATATCATGATATTATGCTTATTGGTTAATCTCACATTTTCCTACAGGGAAAAGTGTACCTTAACCATAACATGCTAGAAATGCATCATCGGGTGCTTCACCAGCAGTGCGGTGGTTGGGGCGCCATGGGCTCAGTTCTGCCACTCGGCCATTTGCTGGGTGTCTATGCCCACTCTTTCTCCCCCTTTCACGCTATAACTGTCCTGTCAAAAAAAGCCTTTGGCGCAGAAAAAAAAAAAGGAAAAAAAGGAAAAAAAAGAAAGAAAGAAATGCATGCATGGCTGTCATGTAGTATGGACTTTTGATAACCAGAATGCATTGCAGAAGCCATTTTTTGGGTATCTTTTCCTGTATCAGTCATTATGTAAATTGAATACCCTTTATTTGAGGAACATTTGTAGCCCTTAACTTTCAATAGTACTCTCCCAGCACCCACAAAACATAACAATGTGTTATCAAAACAAAAATATGTCACACTTTTTTTGTGTGTGGTACAAATAGCAGCTTAACTTTTTTCTGTAACATACTGGTAAACAGTACTCAACCCTAATGACACAAGGTTCATTATGAACGTTTTAAACTTGAGTGTGCATTTATATCCACGCCCTCTCTCCATCCATAAGTCTTCTCCTTCACCCCTTCAGCGCTCTCTCTCCATCTCTGCCTGGGGTTAACCACAGTGGGGACAGAGTATGAGGTCAGCGCTCAGCTCGGCAGTGGCCATGTGGTTCCCATCTTCCAATAACGTCAGTGTGATTTATGAGCGCGCCGCGCACAGCCCCCGTGCTTCAGGACCATCAGCTCTCTTTACCATAATAAACTTTAGACCCAACTCAGTCGGGACACTAGCACACAGAGGCCTGCATGCAAGTACAGGATGTGCATGGCACATGCAGCTATTTAATGCATTCTTCCTGGAGCCATATGTGAAGAAGACACACCTAATCGATGACATCCTTACCATTAGGTGGGGGCTTGACGTCGTTGTCTCCTTGCTGGTTTGAGTTGTCTGATTGTCCTGATTGTTCTGAAGGACACAAGAGACAGAAAAACATTTTACAAATTGAATGCTTTTTGATAGTAGTGATACTTTAACCACCCGAACACTGGTACAGAGTAGTAAACGTGAATCTGGCAGTAATGTTAAGCATGTGGCAACATATCATCTTGAGCTAGGAGAACACCCTAATGATAAGAGAACCTATTTAGTATTTTGAATGGAGTAACTATTATTCTTATTCTTTCAAATAATTGCTTGTCTTTACTTGTGAGTCCAAAGTAAAAAATAATTAACAGAGTATGTCATTGTACAGTTAGCACAAACACTAAAAATAGCTTGAATAAATAGATCGTCCAGTTCTTTGCTAGAGTCCGCTGTAATCACAGTTTGCGTGAAATGACAACATAAGCAAAGGCAATGAGGCATGTGGCCAGAGGTATTTCCTTTAGACCAAGGGCGAGTGGCAACAATTACTTGAGACACTGTTTCTATACTTATGAAAAAAATGTACACATGAAGCTCAAAGTTCATATGTTTCGTTTGTTTACATAAAATTTCATTCCTTCTTCATTAAACTACTCCATATCCACTGTTTATGCAACGTGTAGGCACAAAATTGCCTTCCTAAGCTAGTTTAGTTTGGCTCACAGACTGCCATTCTTTTCTCGATATGTAATGCGCCCTCATGGAGTTTTATAGTTGTATTGTATATACCATTCAGGCCAATTAGCCTACAGCGCCAGGACTTTAAGGCTGCCCTGGGCCACGTCTCCCCCTGGTTCAATGAGAGCGCTGCACCCACAATCTTATCATCTCCTAAACCCAAATCAGTGTCCCAATCTTGGGTGGCATTAGTGCATTGCGTGCCAGCCATTTGTGTGCCAAAATGGTGGAGACCAAACAAGAAACAAAACCACCTCATCAGACTGAAGAGGAGGAGCGTGCAGGGATAGAGTTACTTCTCTCTCACGTGTTTTTTGAAGCTTTACAAAGTCCATTTTCTACATCTTTCTCCCAGCGTTTCTCCTTTCTAGTCTGCTCCTCTCTACTGGTGCTGTCGCTCTGTGGAATTCTGGCAGCCATCTTAGCGCTTGGCAGCCATCTTAGCTTTGGCGGTACCCGTGCATTCCTGCTAGCTGACGGCACTCAGGCTCACACACAAGGATACAAACAAATCCGGCAATTCCTGATTTCAAATTAATGATAGGAAGAGCTATTGAGGATCAGCATATCTAATAAAATAAAGAAAAGACTGCAGGTAAGACTTTGTACTGGCAACCTAGTATATAAAGCTACTGCCAGAGTTGAGAACTGTAGCGGTCGATGGCAAGATCGGGGTAGAGGGATGGAGATTTATTAAGGTTATAAAACAGATTAACAAAACCTTATCAAAATGATTTGCCTCATTAAGAGACAGGCAGGTTAGGTTACCTTATTAAGTTGTTTTGTTTGCGATTATACTGTCTTATTAGGATAAAGAAAGAAAGAAAGAAAGAAAGGGGGAAAAAAACAAACAAGCTGCAGGGGGAGCTCTATCGTCAAAGTTACTTAGTTCTGCTTTAAAAACCATGCATGTGTCATTCTAATACTAAATTAATATTACAAAATATGTATAGAGTTAAAACTAGTTCTGAAGCTTTTTAGCCCTTGGGAATGCCTTTGTAAGACGAAACTGAGTTTGCAAACGTGACAATAGAAGTTGATAAGAGTTCAAAATGTTTCCCCAACACTACAACAACTCAAACCATTGGGCAGTGGAAAACTAATTCTGCTAATAATGATCAGAAATGCCACTGAAAAGAAAATCAAATTACATGATTGACAATTTAACTCGAGCCATTTATTCATGAGATACAATTTGAAATGGAGATAAATTAGGACTGGGTGATATGACAAACAAATGAATCACATTTATTTTCTCATATTGACTGATTCAATTTTATTAAAATTAAATGGCTTTCAAAATAAATGTCCAAAACATAAATCAGACTTGATAAGACTTTTAATCATTGCCATTTAACAAAAATCACACAAACTTCTTCTGCCAAAGTCTGAACTCTTCAGAGGACTGGCTGTAGATATCTTGATTAGAAATGACTGAATCTGGATCCCGATTGCACAGCCCGAGGACAAATTAGTAAAATATTTATGCCTTTGACTAGTTCTCATCCACTCAGAAGGATTAATAGATTTCAAGCCTTCTCACACCTGTATACATCTGCATTAGGCTCCATTATGTGTGACAGCTTTGCAGCCAAAAAAGAAATTGCCCGATTGTCATGGAAACCGGGACCACAAACCACAGTTGGAGCAGGAGGTGCATATGTGTCGCAGTTTGGCCTGGCAATTAGTTTGAATGAAGATAATAATATAGCCTACTGGCATGAGCTCAATAAGTTGTTTTGTTTAAGTATTTGTTGGCAGTGTGTGGTTTGGCAGCCTCCGCGCTACTCTGTAACAAGGCTATTTTTTTAAACTCTATCAGTCTGTCCGTATTACTAGGTGTTAAATTCACTTGTATGTGCAAAATGGAAGCTGAAAACCCAAGAGGTGTAACTTTTGGCTTAGTTTGAGCTGGGTTTGAGAATGGAGGGATGAAGAACTATAATTGGAGTGCCACAAGACGGCTCTAGTACAAGAGAAGTGTCCTCATGAGTTTAAATCTCTGTGCAATCAAAGAAAAAATGTTCCATCTGTCATTTTTCTGTCATCTATTAGCATGGTGGAGGTACACGTCCAATTTCAATATTGCTAATATGTTATCATGCATGCTACACATTGTGAGGCGTCTTTGTGTGTCCACTCCATGAAGTCAAATATTTTTGTTTTTCAAATGTGATATATAAATCACACACACACACACACACACACACACACACACACACACTATAACTAAAACTATTAAAAATGACCGCATAAAGAGTCAGAAACGTCAAGTGTAATCTCCCAAAACAATTATTTTTTTAATAATTATTTATTGACTTTTGTGGTTAACTTTATAATCTAGACACACTTTTCACTAGACCTGAACCTCCGCAAACACATTTACAGAAACATCTTCTTTCTTTTCATATTTCTTTTTGTCAACATTGCCATCCCCTACTTTGCCGGTATAGTTACAACACTTTCAACACTCTGTAGGTGCTGTTGGCCTATTACTTGGTATGCTTTGTATGAAATAGTGAGTGTAGACTACCTTGATAATGTTGGTGTTGTATCTTTAATATCTTTTGTTATGAACACAACACCAGAAGGAAAACATGACAAATCCCTGCAAGCCGTGCTCACCGGCCTGTACACGTGCACGCCTACATGACACCATAAAACATGTCCAATCACACTAAAGCTGGCATGTATAGAACAACAAGAGCATTTGCTAAAGCATATTTGCTAAAGTGGTGAAAGCTTGCACACAACATGGCTGCCTCCAGAGCGCGAAGATGTTACTTCATACAGTCGGAGATGAATCATGCTTATCTCCTGCTCACAGCCGTCTAAAGCCTCCTGCACACTCTAGAACGAGAGAGAATACACTATACTATCATGCTAATAAAGCGGATGGTAGCGGTCCGTTGGTCTTCATATCCTCCCGGCTTGTACACAAAAGTTAACACTAGCTGTACATTTATCACACTGCTAATACAGACTGGGTCTAATAACTCTCACCTAGGCTAATGTACACAAAAGGCAGACAGGCGCTTACTCAATTCATCATGATATAAAAACAACGTGCGTTCATTGGCAAATCGTTAGGAGACACATGAATGTAAATGACGTACACATGCTGGCTTGCTATGAGAACTGGCAGCCGTCATCTAAGTTAATGGACTCATTTAGCGTGCACATATTCATATAAGAGTTTGCTACTTGCTAGGCAGCAGGGAACGGTAATTTAACAAATAGCTTTGAAATGTTTGTTTGTGTCTCTGAAAGCACACATGAGCAAACAAGCCTCTATGTAATCTAATGTGCACTAAGTAAGAGGAGATTTCAGAGTGACAGCAGACGCTAACGCTACATCAGTGGAGGGAAAATGCAGCAGCTCGGTATGTTAAACTTGACAAGTGTTGATGATTATTCCCACAATAGTGTTACCTTTATGGAAACAAATGCTCCATCAAAGAATTGCTCTCGGTGAGATTGATGCAGACAAACAACAGCTGTTGAGACATGGCACAAATGTGTGCGATTCTGCCTCGACAGACGACACTTGAGAAGGGACTGGTCACAATTCCGGGGCTATTTAGCACAATTTTGGATTACATTTGAACACATCATATAACTGCGATGGGAGTCTATAATAGAATACAGAGTTCTTACATTATGTTAGCTCCAGCTAAAGTTGTTTACACTTGAATGGTCAGAGCCTCCCTTCTCAGAGCCTTTTAAGGACACCTCCTCAGACTCGGTTCACATATAATAATCAAATACTGGAGACCTGAAAGTCTGTACACATACAGCCCCACACTGCCGTCACCCTTCACGTGTCTGTCTTTTCCCTCTGCAGCCTGTATATTCCTCATCTCTCCACTGCGTGCTTGTGTCTGTCCAAGTGATAGAACCTTGTCATTCTCTGTGGAGAGTGTGGCCGCGGACAGTGAGTTGTTGTGGGAATGCATCTGGGCACTTGTGACTATACTTCTCCCAGACGGGGCAGCCATAATTGGCCTATACTGCCTGTAGAAAAGACATGCAGCCTTGGCTCCAACGCTCATTTGTGAACTATGTTCTTGTGGTAGATATATATGGTATATATTTATCGACATTTAAGGTTCACAATTTTCCTTTGAAATACAATCATTCATCTTTTGATGGCAGGGAAAATATGTCATCAAAATATTTGATTATATAACTGTTAATTACATAAGACTTTAAAATCCAGATCTATAGAAATAATTCCACTGAAGTATAATAAGACCTGGAAGATAAAACAAAGATGGCTGTGTATTTGTTTCAATGGCCGGATCTCACTGGTGCATTACTTCCATTACTTCCTTCCATTACAGCGGGGCTAGGCTAGGCTAGGCTAAGTCTTACAAAGCTAACTTTTAAGCACTTTGAGGATTTGAAATTTCTAAAAAGTTTGCAAAAATACAGAAGAATCCTGGTCAGTCATCCAACCTGGCAAAAGTCAAATATAACAGAGCTAATGAATAATTAGTGAATAGAGTGTAGCACAGTGCTCCTTTTTGCTCAAACTGGATTCCAACCTAATCACAAATAAATAAAACAATACAATATATAGTAAAAAAAGAAAAAGAAAAAAAGAAAAGTATTGTATCTTGCTTTTATTTGTGCTGTTTTAAAAATTACAAGGGGTAAGCTATCAACCAATTCCAAACTAATCAATGGATAGAGTTTTGGTTTGAAAACTTGAAAGAAAAGGTCGTGGCCAAGACTTCATGATGTGAGTCTCTTGAGGTTTTCCTGGCTATTGCTCCATACAAACAAACACAAACTTGTTCCACACGACTATTGGAGTTAGGCTCAATTTTCATTCAATATAGCTATTGTGTGAACCACAGCTGAATGGGCAACATTATTCAAATAAGTCAACTTCTAAATCTGAAAATCTAAAATATATGAACCAGTGATTTCTGCATCCAGCATCATGACTATATTGAATTGAGTTAGATTTGAGATGATTTTGTCCCCTGTTACATCACAGCTTGATAAATAGTGATGGGAAAACTGTCTAATCCTATATGAATACTGTGGAAGATTACCCATAACAATACGTCTGTTGCAACAGAACAAAGAAATGGGTAGAATTTTAGATTTGAACATGCCTAAACATGTCACAACTTAGCAAACGGTAATTGTATTTTGCTGCCTCGTTCAACCTCAGTCTCCTTCTTCCCACCCCCACCTATCCATCCAGCCGCCTCTGGATAAAGACAGCCCCCAATTGGGTTTCGCTTAAGAGGTTTATCGGTGTGTTGCTAAACATTCTGACCTTTTTTTTAATCTTTAATGCGCTTAAAATGTTCCAAACCCTCCTAATCCCCACGGCTATCCCACACAGATGTTCACTCGGCTCTTTTATTGGACTTCATTTCAACCTCTTTTTCATTCTTCTCCCTCCCCCTCCACTTCTTCACCGTTTCATTTGTACTCGCCACTCACATTAAGTTTGCTGACTTGTTTCCGTTTTTGTCCAATTCCCCTCTTCACCAATCCTGACTCGGAGGTTTTAAGCCTGTGCTTCCAAGGCAAAAAATAAATAAAAAATGTCCTGCTCATGAACCTGATCTTGTCTGTCAGAGGTGTCCTGGAGCAAATGAAGACATTTTATTAGCTCGACAGCAGCTGAATGCAACAGGCATCATAAAAAAAGTAAAGCCCATTGCTATATTTACACAGTATTCATGCTGAGCCACTGGGATTGTATTCAGCCGAGCTACACGGCTTAGTCATCCACTTTCCCTGTCATTTACTCATTTGCTTTTATGGCATGTTGTTTTAGTGTGTTATCTTGTTTTATAGGACTATAGCAAAGTGGTTGCAGTGGTAAATGGGACGGACAAATGAACAAGACCGATGAATTATAAACATCTGGTATGTTTTGCGTGTGTTTGGGGGTGTATGCTTTATCAGTACAAAATATTTCCTTTAAAGGGGGATTTTTTGTCAGATCCTTTAAAATCTTTCCTAGAAAGTAGGAAAGATGTAGTCGGAACCATATCCAACCAGTTGGCTGCAAGATTATTTAGAAATGTCCGAATAAAACACAACTCCAGGTATGTTTTTGATAACCTTCATAAAAAGGTTATCAGTGCAAAAAAGTAGATTTTGTATAAAAAGCCAAACCTAAGCAAACCTAAGAATTTTGGTGTATGTATAATGTATCTAAGCAAGTTTGTTTTATTATTTTTAACTGTATAGGCATTCATAGTCTAAACTTCAACAGTCACATCCACACAAGACCCATCAAACCATCAGTTAAATAAACCTGTATTTTCCTCTGCCACTTCAAAGCTGTTAAATACATAAAATAGAAAAAGTTAAGACAATAGTGAATTTGTCTGTTGTTGATTGAATGGTTGGTCTTGACAGCACAGCACGGGGCCATGTGATGAATCGTGAAATGTGTTGCTGTGCTGGTGTCTAAGTGTGAATGTGTGGGGGTGTGTGGACTATAAATATATCATTTGCTGGCTTTGAATTTGAGATTGTGTCTTCTATATGTTTGTGATAGTGTGTATGTGTAAAATTGTTTCCTTAGCACATGTTGTTGCCCGCTTGGAGATAAGCGTGTAAACATCTGTGAGTGACAGATGAGTACAGGCGTGTGGGAGGGTGAACACTTTTTATTAGGACATGTATGGAGAGTAGTGTGTAACATGGCTAGCACTTGTTCATATTTTAATTTCATTTTTTAAATTTGTATTTATTACACAAGGTCACAAAAATCACATGGCTTGCTACATTTGGAATCCCTGACACTAAACTGACAGCCCACTGAACTGATAGTATGATAGTTAAAGCTAGGCTAAGACTTTACAGACTCAAAAACACATGCCAAACGACCTTTTATAACAAAGACAGCAACATTATTAACTCAATAAACATGATGATTTTCATCAATAATGGGCTGCGTTCATGTTCTACAGTTTGATGATGCCATAATCTCAGCGGTCCTGTGTAACTCACATTTGGGATTCAATGTTTTTGAAAGAAATAACCAAAATAGAAATCCTCAAATGTTGAACCTTATCCTTATTTGTTTGGACCTGGCTCCACAAACTTATCCTATTAATCTCATGACAAGGTGCTTTCAACAGACAATAATCATGCCTTTGGAGTTGAATAATGGCACCACTTTCAGAGACTATTTTGTAAATGTTTTTGTTTTTGTTTTGTTTACTTACGCTAATAGAGAAGGAGTTGAATTGTGTCCATTTTTGGGGCTGGACCATGATTACAGAGATATAAACCATTAGCCAGGTCAACAAATCTACAATCTGATAGTTGAACAGCAAATTCCACCATAGAATCCTGACCTGCTCCCGCTCAATGTTAAACGGTAGTGATTCTTGAATGTTGTGTGTCAACGCAACGTATACATTTTATTTGTTAATATTCCATATCTAGAAGCTTTCAGTCACCATTTCAACATATTTGGTTAAAACAGCATCTAAAGATCATATTGTACAATAGAAATAATTGTTTGACAAGTAGACTAATCAAAAATAATAATTGCTTACTTGGACTACTAAAATAGGCATTGGTTGACTCAACTCAGACTACCGGTACTTGGATTACACTAAACTCTAGTTATGTGTTAATTTAGATGCTCTTTATAGTCCACCTGGTAAAGATAAGATTCAGTCATATTTTTGCAGCAGTGAATTAATTTTGGTTTTAGAAGACTCCTGTCAGTACCATCCGTGGGACTGTCGACATGTGCATTTGCCTGTGTGAAAAGGTTCCATAAATTGAGAGAGATAATTCCGTGCACCGTGCACATCTGTGTTTGTGTATATACCGTGTGTATGTGAGCGTGTGCACGTGTCTGCGCCTGTGCCAGCGAGGAGCAGGTGTGGGGAGGCAGCCCCGCGTGCAGCCCCATGCCCATCTGCGTGGCCGTCTGTGTGCCGCCTGCGCCCGAGCCGTGCCAGCGCCTAGCCGGGGGGTGAACCAGGGCCGACCATGGGAGTGGGACCAGGGCAGGGGGTGGAAGAGTGAGCGGACGAGTCGGGGAGAGGTGGGGAAAAGGGGGGGGAAGGCTGGCGATATGCCCATGTGTGCCCCCCTCACCTCCCCCGCATGCCCGGTTTCTTTTATCTCTTATCCGCGGCTATGCTGATGAGCTGTGATTTACACACCGAACGAGACACGCAGACTGAAATATATATTTACTAGATATCTGCAAATATTTTCAGCACTTTTATTGTATCAGCTTTGAGATATTGAATGAACACAGCTGAGAGGAGCTGACATGTCATCATGATACAAAAATTTCAAATAAGATTTTTTGACACAAACCAATAGTATTTTATTCACGATACCATGTGGTCTTATACCATTTCCGATAAAGCATAAGATCCTTCTAAATCCATGCAGGAAAGGTCACTTTTTGTCCTGTTTATGTGACAAATTATTTAATTTGAATTTTTTAAATTTTTAATCTAGTTTCAATACTAATTTTGGTACTGATTAGTGTTTTCGATCCATACTTTTGACAACCCAAGTGTATTCGTAGTGTATGTTTAAAAGAATATAATAATATTGGAATTTTCATTTGAACTGTTCTCGAGTGAAACATTCTGCTCATTTATATGTTTACATTGGACCTGTAATACGTACATGGTAAAGTGTTATTACTCCACTCGGCCAGCAGATGTCACGTGGTGGCAACGTGCACTTTGAAAAGCACATGCAAAAGAAATTGGCTTCTCACTTGGGGAAAGGAGAGTACTGGAAACCATTCAAACAGGACTATTATGACTTGAGCAAGAAATGGGGGGTAGGGGAGAGAGACAGGGAGAGCTAGGGCTTGATAATTAAGTAAAAATAAAAATAAAATATGACAACCAACATTTCTGTGGCTTTTAAAAGTCTTCACATTTGCAGCGGACATATTAGGTGTCGGATTTGGACTTGTTCACCCCTTGAAATATTCAAAATGGTAAATCACGGGTTTATGATATCTTGGAACTGACAACGTGGATGAATAAAAAAAAAGAAAAGAAAAAAAAAGCGCTTTCCTGGCAGCTTGTTTAAACACTGCTGATGATTTGTGTATATTAAGTTTCATGTAAACAGAGCGCCGGCTAAAACGTATAGCAGCGGGGTCCATGGGGCCACTGAAAGACATGAGCCAGCTTTCCCATGTTGTGATACTGAGGAGGAGGGATATGGGGGGGGTCATGTGATGCCAAGCTATGCCAAGGGAAGGAGAGAGGGGGGGAAATGGGGGTGGGTAGGTTTGAGTGATAGAAGATGGGATAAAAAAAGGAGGAAAAAAAGGGGGTGGGGGGCTGTGGGAACGTTTTACCGAGCCAAAAAGATGCAAGCGGAGAGAATAAAGGAAGGAACGGGGAAAAAAAGAGAGACTTGTTGGCAGAGGCTGAGGAGGAGAGCCGACGGAGGGGGTGAAAGTGGAGTACAGTGGGCACCGGCAGGAAGTAGAATCACAATCAAGCGCTACAGGGGAGACAAGACAACCAAAACAAACACCACTCCAAAAATGCAGTCTTTAATGTAACCACAACCATTTTTGTCGTTTCATTATAGAAAAGTATGTCATATATTTTCATCTCTATGGTAACAGCACAGTTAAATGCTTTTAATTAGTCCACATTTTAATCCACAGATCATTTCTTTGCAGCACTTTCCAACATTTTAAGTCCTTTTACAACACTGTGGTTTCAGTTAATTCTTTCCAACCACGCACTTCTCTTCATAAGCTGCATCGGCTGCTAAATGTATTCATCAAATCAGACACCTCAGAACATTGCAACAAAGTTAATAACCATCTTTTTAATATTTCGCCTACAGTGTAATCCTCATATAAAAAAAGTTCATAAAAGGCTAATAGGCTTAAAATGCTAGGCTAAGCTCTTGCGTTCTCCACATTAGCTCATTGTTTACGCAACTGCAATTGTTCATTCAATTTAATGGCAGCTAAATTTCCAGAATTTCTGAAATGTGTAATTAAATTGTTTTGCCGGAATTTGTTGATGAGTTTGTTGGCAAAATGTACAATGTACTCTTTAATTCAATGTCTGGCCACTATAGGTCCATTTGGGCTAGTCTCTCGGAGCTGGTCTGATATTTCTTCAGTCCTAATTGGTTTCATCATGGTTTAGTCCTATTGTTGACTTGGTTTGGTCTTGTTCTAGTCTTGGTTAAGGTCCAGGTTAGTCCATGCTTATGCTTACCCGGACTATCCCGCCTTTTGTCCAATCCAGCCTTTAGGGCAATGCAGCCTGAGCCAGAAGCATTTATTTTGGGTTGGTGAACTATGCAAATAACGACTCCCAATTCTATGTGGGGCTTGGAGGACGTGTTTTACGAGGGCCATAAAACTCCACACAAACACATAAAGCTGGCCTGTAAAAATAATGTGTGCTGGGCATAAATGCTCATTTGGACTAATGAATTAGGGGAGCGATGAACGCCTCAGTTAAACCCTACATCCTCCCAGGTGAGGCCAAAGCGTCAACATAAGGTGTGTACATGCTCTTGCAGCGTTTACAGTTCTTAAGAGTTAGCTTTCCCAATTAACAGTGTCCTGTATCTGTACATGAACCTGGAATACATCACAGCAACAAAA